>VVHJ01039854.1:6012-20916 GCA_015107715.1 Tylochromis polylepis | reverse complement strand
AAAACTTAATAAAATGAAAAAAAAAAAACAAAAAGAGAGTAAAAAAAAAAAAAAAAAAAAAAAAAAGAAGAAGAAGAAGGAAAAAGTGTGAAACGTTGCCCGGCAGGCAGTCTGCTGGTAGGTTCGGATGGCTGAAATCAAGTGTACGTATAATTGGATGGTTGAGTTGTTAGGTCGCTGGGTTTTTGTTTTTTTTAGTTTACATCAATTTTAGTTTCCTCCTCTTCTCAGCTACAGCAGCAGTCCTACGGCTCAGTCATGTGCTCTCTCATGGGGTCGCCGTGTTTGGAGGGCTGGTTGGGGGAGGTGGCCTGTGACGGATGGGTGCCAGGGGGCAGGGTGTGGGCGATGGGAACTCCCCCGGCAACCAACCCCTCCATAGGTCCGGGAATCCCACCGGGGGCGACGCCCACCACGCCAGGAGGAAATCTGGAGATAGATAAAGCGTGATCAGCAGACACATTAAGGAGCTAACCTTTCACTAAGTGTTATTTTACACATTGTTTTTCCCTACAAAACTAATATTTGTTACTCCAGATCATTTCTTTAACTGCCTGTTAAAAAAAAAACATAAAAACTTTGTAATGTGAAATAAGTAATGCACGATGATGCACTGAGGATGCATATAAACCAACAGAAACTAAACATCTGATATGTGGTGAACTTACTGAGTAACATCAGCTTTAAAATATCCAGAAATGGTACAAGTGGTACAGGAGCAATACAGCTGTGATCGGAAGTTTAAATACACTCATCCTGGCGTGAATGTCATGGTATTTTGGGGCAATATATACATTCACTCATGTTTTAATAAGTGGTGCCAATGGCTCTACTTATTAAAGACGCTCTCCTAGGCTTTAACTTGACGAGGCCAAAGGCTGTTAATTTGTCGTTGGTGATCGGGATTTGAAAGGATTTGTTTGACAGCATTCACTGGATTGACCGGAGCAAAGGGAAAACGGAACTGAGTGAAGATCTAAGAAGGAGAACTGTAGATTTACACAAGTTGGAACGGTCTAGTGGAGCCATGTCCAAATAACTGCAGATTATTAAGAGCATCAACGTTTCAAGATCATCACTTATCCAGTTGTGTCACCACTTTGCTGAGGCCTGGAAGAAGACCCAAACTGACACCAAGGCTCCAGCCCACTGTGAACGGGAAACCGCTGGAACACCAGCGTCACTGTGCACAGCGAAGCGAATTTTATATCACACTGGACCGAGAGCGCGTCAACCAAGAAAGAAGCTCCTGTGCAAAAAGTGGCACCTTCAAGCTCGACTTAAATTTGCCGTTGCCCACACAGGATGCCTCCTCGAGAAACGTCTTATTGTCAGACGAGACAAAGATTGAGCTTATTTGGCCACAGTGACTTGAAGTATCTCTTAAGAAGGGAAACTGAAACTTGGACACATCAAAACTGGATAAAGCAGGCTAACATTACGCTTCCGGAAGGCCTTCTGAAAACCATGTAAACTTTTGCCCCTGTGTGTCTTAGAGAAAATCCAAAATCAATTTAAACTTAAAAGCTCTTGTTTTTTTGGGTTTTGGGGGGTTTTTTGGGTTTTTTTTTTTTAGCCATTAAAGATGCACAATGATTCTGCCCTGGAAAAAGAAATCTTTAAAAGCCCCAAATTACCATGACATTCATGCTCATGATGAGTACATGTACACTTCTGACCACAACTCTAAATGATAATGTCAGGGGATCTTATCTGGACTAAAAGGGTCATTCGCCCAAACTACAAACAAACAAAAACAAAAACAACCCTGCGACAACAACGAAACAGCAGAGACAGGCTGTGTTCACACTGCAGAGCCTTAGCATTCAATATGGATGTAATCAGATCCAGCTTATTTATTTATTTATTTATTTTTATGTGGCCAAACTTTAGTCCTGAATTGTCCGGAATGCAAAAAAAAAGAAGAACAAAAACAACAATTTTTGCGGTGAGTGTATGATCCACTCAGTTTAGCTCCTGAACAATCATTACGACACTGGAGAATCTGACTGATTATTATTGTTATTCCTTTAAATTAATATTTAGACGTGCGTAAGCCTCTTGCAGTTTTTATTCTATCACCTGCAGCTCCGGTGGCGTTGCAGCATGTGAGATTAAAGATTAAATATTAAATATAAAACAGAATTTAAACGTAGGCATGTAACATATAGAACAACAAAATTACTGTAAAACTGTTTGCAGCAAACGGGAGAATAACATCGAGGAATGAAATTTATGTGTGAGAATCTATATTTGTTACCGATGCTCTTTAGGGAAACTTTAGATTTTAGAGGCTACTGAAAAACTTGTGTGATGATCGATACAGGGACACTAAATATCGATATCTTAATTAACAAATGAAAATACTCCGCGAAGAAGGAGGCTGGTCTCATGCGCCGCCATCTCGAGATAACAGTAATAGTTAAATGCGAGTTTCTCTCTGTAGATAGAAATAGATTGCGGGTTGAGAGCAGGTTGACGTCATCTTATGGCAAAACTTGTGGCAGGTTTTAGTGCCGCTGCTGGCTGTGCTCGACAATCTCACTGCGTAGCAAAACACATATGGAAATGGCCCTAAATTAAACTCGAAAAGATCTGATCCTGTGTGTTTGGGGCTGTTCTGAAAAAAAAGAAAAAAGAAGAAGATTTGGCCCACTTTTACCTGCAGTGTGAACCCTGTTTTATTTGATCACATTTTAGGATTTAAAATTTCGGTGAATTGGTTACAACTCCTCCCAGAAAAAGAAAAAAAAATACAGCAGTTTGGGTGAATTGATCCTTTATTATAGGGTGGTGAAAAGAGGAAAAATGTGGAGGAAAACGCTCACTGCAAACAAAATCACAAATAAATATTATAAATTAAGACTTTTCCGCCAAATCCCTTTCTAAATCTTTTATTCTTCCCCCCAACTTCCTGCTTTCAGTCTTCCCTCGTGAACTGTGAGAGTAAGGACACCTTATTCTACTTAGTGTACATACATAACTGCAGATGTACCACTTCCTTAAAAAAAACAACACAAAAACCATCAAACATTAGAGTGACCCTGTGTTCTGCTTTCCAGTTTCTACTTCAGGGAGGGGAGGGCGAGCCGGGGGAATCGATGGGATGCTGGGTAGAGTGGGTACAGTTACAGAACAGGGAGGTTAGAGTGAGAGGCAGAAAAAGGCTACAGGTTTCACAGGGATTTGGTTTTATTAATGATGTTATTCATTTGCCCTGGCCTGTTGGCCAGCAGTGATGGTATTCATTTACCTGGTTGGGAATTAGGTATATAATTTGTCCTGCATTCCCCCCGTTGCTATGGCCTGTACCATGGTTTGGTTCACTCGGCTGTGTGAGAGAAGCAGTTCAGTCTGGTTTAGACAATATAGAGACTGAGAACTTAACATGGGATTCATTAATTTGGGCCAAGTTCTAGGTATAAATACGCCACAAAAACTAGGACCCAGCCTATTATGCAGAATTGTTACAAACACACATATGAATATTTAAACTGCCCCTCCCCCACGTATTAAACCTCACTACTGCAGGCGCTCATAATGACAGGTGATCTCTGCGTGATGCTGAGCTCACATAAATCCACCTCCTACCTGTAGGCGGCACCGTTGATCTCCGGGTGAACTTGAGGCTGCTGCTGCTCCATCATTCCCCAGGGCGCCGTGGTAACAAAGAACTCTTTGTTGACGCAGTTTCGGAGGCTGTCGGGAATACGGCCTGTGTCGGGGCGACATTGAGCTTTGGTGAGCGGAGAAATGAGAAATCTGAGAGCGAGCGTGGGAATGTGTGCCATCTAAGACGTGTCTGTACCGGTTATGGCTCTGCGAATTTCTGTGGCAGCGGCCTCCCTCATCTCCAGCGATGCCTGCTCGCTGTACCAGGCAGTATGGGGTGTGCAGATCAAGTTGGGGGCGTCTTTTAGAGGACCTTGGGAAAAACTGCTAAGCAGCAAATAAAGACAGAAACAGGGAAGTTAAATACAGGAGGAATAAAAACATCATTTCTATTGAACTGAACTTATAAACAAAGGATGATGCTGAAAAAACCTGAAAGGTTCTGACTCATGGACGTCCAAGGCGGCGCCCCGTATCCTTCCTTCTTTCAGGGCCTGAGCCAAAGCCTTCTCATCCACTAGACCCCCACGTGCACAGTTGACCAAGAAAGCACCTTGACGCATCTACACACAGAGCAGCACAGCATACAGTGTTCATCTCTCAATAGAAATGTCTCAGTTCAACAAATAACAGCATGTGTGCTTTTGTGATGGCGCACACAGAGAGCTGCTGTCATTGGCTCAATGCTGCACGGGAAGCAAAAACAAGGCTTCCATTAATAAAACGGAACACATAAATGACACCAATCCCTTCAAATTCAATTCAGCTTTTATGTTATGATTTCAATTATTAAGGTAAAAAAATCTACCTGGCCCCTATGTGAAAAATTATTCCTGCAATCGAGTGTTTGTGATAACTGATAATGAGTCTTTCACGTTGCTGTGGAGGAATTTTGGTCCACTCTTCTTTGCAGAATTGCTTCAATTCAGCCACATTGGAGGATTTTTGAGCATCAACAGCCTGTTTAAGGTCATGCCAAAACATCTCAATCAGATGTAAGTCAGGACTGTGACTCGGCCAATCCAAAGCCATTCAGAGGTTGACTTCCTGATGTGTTTCACATCACTGAACTTCTGCATAACCCAAGTGTGCATGAGCTTCAGGGCTTAAATTGATGGCTGGATATTCTCCTTCAGAATTTTCTGGCAGAGGGGAGAACTAATGGTTCCACCTACTACAGCAAGTCGTCCAGGTCCTGAAGCAGCAAAGCAGCCCCAGACCATCACACTACCACCACCATGTTTGACTGCTGCTATGATGGTTCTTTTACTGAGCACTTTGTTAATTTTACGCAAGATATAATGGGACTCAAACCTTCCAAAAAGGGATCATCAGGATGTTTGTTCACAAATGTGAGATGAGCCTTTATGTTCTTTTTGGTCAGCAGTGGTTTTCTTCTTGAACTCTCCCATGGATGTCCTTTTTTTTTTGCCCAGTCTATTTCTTATTGTTGAATCATGAACTCTGACCTTAACTGAGACACACAAGGCCTGTAGTTCTTGCAGATGTTGCTCTAGGTTCTCTTCAAAATTACTTTTGGAGTAATTTAGGTAGGTTGACCACGCCTGGGAACGTTCACCACTCCTCCAAATTTTCTCCATTTGTGGATAATGGCTCTCTGTGCGGTTCGCTGGAGTTCTAAAGCCCTAGAAATGGCTTTTTAACCCTTTCCAGACTGCAAGATGTCAATGGCTTGAGTGAGAGTTTCTGTAGACCATAGCGTGATGTGTGGGTTTTTTTTTTGTATTTTTAGATCTTTTCGCCTACTTCACTTTGTCAGACAGGTTCTATTTAAGTGATTTCTTGATTCAGCAGAACTGGCAGTAATCAAACCTGGGTGTGGCTAGTGAAAAAACTGAGGGGGGAGAATGCTTTTACGCATATGGTCAAGTCGGTTTGAATAGCATTTGTGTCTTAATAAATGAAATCATCATTTAAACACTGTGTTTCATATTTATTCAGGTTATCTTTGTCTAATGTTAAAATCTTTAAATGATCTGAAACATATAAATATGACAAATGTGTAAGTCAGCTGCATTCATGATAATGCATAAGATCAAATAGCTCAGTTTTTGTTTCTGTAAGATAAACACAAGTATTAATATACACTTCTGTACTTTTGCAGTACAGGTTAAGTCCTAGAGGTGGCAGCAGTGACCGGGAAAAGACTAAGTAGAGGCATTTGTATTCATGCTATGGAGACAAAAACTTGACAAGACATGTTATACTGCTAAAAAAAAAAGCATTTATTAAATATATAAGAAGGTCAAGTTACTGTGTTCTATTTGGGTCAGAACTATTTATTTTCATTAGGATTTAGAACAAATGAAAATATATTTTCTATCCTGTAAATGTATATGGTTTGTGAAAAACATGCACCAGATCATACTTTGACTGCACATGCTCCTACACACACACACTCAGTGTTTGGGAGATACTAGAAAGCTACAAAAGGACAGAAACAAGATGGAAGAACAGCCTGATCATGTTAACACCCCCTGCCCACCACTTTACAGATGCAGATGGATCTGCATATTTGATTGGTCACAGATTTTTACGCCCCTTCCTGACACAATTCTCCCAGAGATTTGAGACTCCTCCCGGTCTCAAACCAGGTGTTTTTTGTGTGTTAGGCGTATCTGATTAACCTTACACTATGACGCCACTTTAAAGATAAAAACTCTGAATCATGTCCCACCACCATCCACTCCCAAATATACATTGAGAATTCAGAGATGGTGAAACACCTGTGTTTCTTTGCTTGATCCAAGCACTCATTAAATGCTTGCTTTAACAGCCTGTTATTTTAAGTTGCCAACAAAGGAGCCCTGACAGTCTAGATAAACCCATGGCTGGCTGACTCGGCTGCCGGTCTGCTCAGCTGAAGTTGTCCTACCAGCCTCAAGGAGAAAGCGCTCCTGCCAAGGCAAGACAATCTTCCTTTACCTCATGTCAGAATTTCCCGGACCCCACCTGTTTGATGGTGAAGTCGTTGATGAGGTGGTGGTTGTGTTCGTTCAGGTTGCAGTGCAAGGACACGCAGTCGCTCTGGTAGAGCAGGTCCTGGAGAGTATAGACTCGCTGCACGCCCAGCGAGCGCTCCAAGCCGTCCTGGAGGTAGGGGTCGTAGAAGATCACGTTGAAGCCAAACGCCTTGGCTCGCATGGCCACTGCCTGGCCTGATCGACCTGAGGCGGCCACGAGAGGAGAATGAGCATCAACTAAGCTTACTTTTAATAGGTCTTAGTAAGATGTGTCGGCAGCTGCTGAATGTATCATTAGGAATTCAGGTCAGAAATGTAAATATTATCATTAACATCTGCTATACTTTGTGTTCAGTGCCTATTATATAATATTAGTGTGCTAATTCATAACAATAATAAAAAAACAGACGATTTTTCGAACAAACTGTAAAGTCAAATGAGCAAACTCACACTGTGAAAAGTGAGGAAAAAATATAAAACTCTCGAGCCCAGTCTTCTTTGAGTATAAAAACTGTATGCATGTCAAGTTCAACTATAATATTAAAGTGCCAGATACTGTGGAGGTTCATCCTTATGCCCCCAAAAACAGCTTTGACCGATTTACTCTGAAGGTGTCCTGAGGGGTCAGGCACAGCAGGAAGCAAATCCTTTAAGCTCTGTAAGATGCATATTGTGGTGGGATCTGGGGAAGTTGTGCTATAAAATTATGCAGTGAGGCAGGATGCACTATCCTGCTAAAAGAAGCCAGTGTCCTTGGGGAATACACTAGCTATGAAGAAGTTTGTGTGCTCTTAGACAAATAGATGGTACGTGCCAAAGTAATATCCACACAAATGCTGGAACTCAAGGTTTCCCAGTCGAACATTGCCAGGAGAATCCCACTGCATCTATCTGACATCTGTTGTCATCTTGGGTTAAGGTTCATCCAGCCAGCCCACCTTCTTCCATGGTGCACTGGTACAGTTTTGGTGCTCATGTGTCTACTGAATTTGCTTTGGGCAGTGGATAGAGGACGATGGTCTCCAATCCTAGAGGGATATATGTTTTGGATACTTCTCTTTCAGAGCCAACATTAAAGTTTACAGCATTTTTGCAGCTGTAACTAAATAGTCATTGTTATTTACTTGACCTATGACTTCCAATGCAAGAATTGTGCCAAAGCTGCACTAACAGTACTGGTAATTACCAAAAATTATTTTTTTAATGAATCTGTAATAAATAATCTATCAGTATGTCCAAGCTCTTTAATTAAAATTATGTTTTTAAACCTAAAATATAATTATTGTTGTTATTTGTGAACAGTCAAATGTACTGTTTTAAATAAAAGCAGGAAAAAAATAGCAAAGCATATTAGATTTTTTTTTAAATAAGATGCCAAGTTACAGTTAATTTACCTGCATTTCTAAACAGGAAAATGTTTAATGGTTGAATGTTATGCAGAGAACTGAATTCAGTTTGTTTTTTGGTTAATAAATAACAATATAATTTTAAGTTTTAAAGATGTTTTTGACAGATTTCTAAAATATTTGTGTTTCTTGTTTTTTATGACAGGTGGTCTGTATCATTGGTTTTAATGCTGTGGCTAATCATTCAATATGCACTTTTCAACTCTGCACACTTTCTGCAATAAAGCCCAAAACAAGCAACTCACCAAATCCGATCAGGCCCAGCGTCTCTCCTCGGATCCTGGCTGCTCCTGACGCCACCTCCCGGATCTGCTCCACGCTCTGGACCCGCGTGCCCTCCCGGAGAGCCTGGTACAGCCAGGTGTTTCGCCGGTACAGGTTAAGGATGTGACAAAGTGTCGAGTCTGCTGTTTCTTCTACAGCTGCTGAGGGAATATTACACACCGCAATGCCTGGACAAGGAGAGATAGCAATTTAGTTGACTACTGCTGTAACAATATTGCCTCACAGATTACTGTCACTGCTTTGGAGAGAGAGAGAGATCCATTTAGTAGTATTTTATTTTACAAAATAAATGGCGGGATATTTCTCCATCTTTACGACTTAATACAGAATAAAATCTCACTGTGTATAAAACTGAAATATGAATGATAAGAGGATCATTCTAATTGCTAATTATGCCCACCAAAAGACTGACAGCGTACTGAAATATAGGAGCGCAAATGACAATAATTAGGATATCACACAAATCCTGTTCTCATACCAAACATATGCCGACGGGGCCAAATGGGAATCACAGGGAGAGTTTGATATCAGTTGGAGCAGCTGCTCTGCATGTGAAATTAGCTCTGTTACATCTACTGTTTACAGTAAACTCCTGTACATATGTGTCTCGTAAACATCGCGAGCAGAGTTTGATTTGGTCCTCCTCCGTGATGCATATTTTCCACTTGATGAATCATCCTTTATGTTTTCTCTTTGTAGTGAACGAGCTAGCCACACGAGCAGATAGGCTCCTTCATTATTCACGGCGCGTGATTACGCTCTGCTTCTGAGCCGCCTCGCTCGCACCGTTCATCTTTTCGTGTGCATCTGTCCCTCAGTCTCACCGAGCTCCCCGGCAGCCTTGATGTCGATGTTGTCGTAGCCGCTGCCGATGCGAATGATGATGCGCAGCGCCTTGAACTTCTCCAAGTCCTCTCTGGTCAGGGTGATGGTGTGGTACATCATGGCCCCTACGGCCTCATTCAGCACCTGGGGGACATCAAAGAGGATGAGGCCTCATCATCATCACTGCTTATGTCCACAGCCATTATTAGTTGAACATTTTCATCTGCATTTATATTGCTACCGCAATGTCATTACTGTTCTTAATCATCCTCATCCCGGCACTGATATTCACATGGCTCTTCTGTAACAGCCAACATGAATATGCGTGCTCTCGCTACCTCCCATCTTCCCAAAGTTTATGTCCGCTATTCTTCATCTAAATGCAAATGGATTGTTTATATGTGCTCTAAAATATGAGTGATTGCCTTTGTGTTTACTGTACAATGAGTGCTTGCCAAAGATGGTTTTTGTCACAACCCATCCATTCAAACTGTATGCAAACAAGGTTAGAATGGATGCAGGCAGGACAATAAAGTAGACTGACAGCTGCCGAGAACCACAAAGCATAAACAAGTAGATTCTGCAAGCCAAGGGCTGTTAAGTAACCGGTCTGAATCCTGCTAACTAAATTAACCCCAGCCGAGCCAGAATAGCGCAGCCGTGAATTTCCACTGAGCATTCATACTGCAGCTAGCTGAAGTAAGGGCTGGATGCTAAACTCAAGGTTAAAGCTCTCCTCGTGCATCGATCTCATTACTCGAGTGAAGCGGGCCAGCAGCAGTGATGGCTGGAGAAGGAGAAACAGGGATACAAGCTGAGTGTACATGAAGTGGAAACTGTGAGAGAAATTGAGTTTTTTTTCTGTGGTAATTCATGGCCGTTTAAAAAAGTGCCGCTCTGAGCTGATATAGCACAGTGCACGTGCTCCTTCGCATTGTTTTGTACGGGGTGTTTAAACACAGCAAAGGATCGTGATCAGTCCATAACACGTTTCAACTTGTGTGCAGATTAAACTTGAAATATGTTTGTCATTGCGTTTGAAAGACAAAAAGAAGAATATTTCTCAAAAATTGAATGAGCCTGGCTGTTTTCAGTCTTTACACTAAACTAAGCCCATATTTTCTCCACTTTAGCTTAACGAAACCGTGTGCCACTTACAGTCATGTGAAAAAGAAACGGCACCCTCTTTCTGATACATAAGGTTTTACCCATCAGGACACACTGACAAATCATCTGGCCCATATCAGGTCTTAAAATGAAGTAAATATGTCACACGTTTCCATCAGGTTAAGTCATTGCAGAACCTTGATTATTTTCTATTTCAGCCATTTCAGGGATTGTTGTCCTGTTGCAGGACCCAGTTTTAGCATGATGGCCTCACATTTATCTCTAGAATACTTTGAGTCATAGTTGACTCAAAGACTGCAATCATCACCCCTCCGTCACTGTGCTTCACCGTTGGTATGAGTTATTTGAGCTGAAATTCAGTGTTTTGTTTGGTTTTCTCTAAAATTGGTACTGTGCATTGTAGTCAAACATCTCCACTTTGGACATTGTTCCAGAAGTCTTGTGGTTGGTTTAGATGAACTTTGCAAACCCAGGCCGTGCTCCTTTAGAGGCAAGAGGCTTTCTCCTGGCAACCCTTCCAAACAAGTTAGTTTCTGTGTAATACGTCACGCGTTGTTGCTCACGCGAGGTTATATTTACCGAATTGTATGACCTGCTCAAAACCAGATGACTTTTCATTCCAGTCCTAATCTCTAAAATCTCAGAACAGAGAGAGGGTGCAGTTCCTTTTTCACATGACCATAGCTTCTGAGGTGCCGGTAAGCTTATTTTTGGCTTTAAACCAAGCTAAGTTAATCACCTGCAGCTGGTTCTAGCTCCAAGAACCATTTGACTACAACAATGAAGCAAACTTCAATCAGTTATTTGACCACTTTCCTCTGCACTTTAAGCACCTTATGTTATGCAATCACAGGGTTGGGGCTTCAGAGGAAAGTTTTGAATTTCAGAGTTGTGGTTTGTTGAGTTTTTGTGTCTGAAAGGGAAAAAGGATTGCTGTTTGGCCGCTAGTGTGAAGAGCCTGCAGCAGATCGAGGGATGAATGTAAAGAATCAATTCAATTCAGTTTTTCTTATACAGCTCCAAATCACAGCAGCAGTCGCCTCAAGATGCTTTATATTGTAAGGTAAAGACTCTACAGTAATACAGAGAACAGAAAAAAACCTAAGATACATTAAGTCCAGCACGATAATTTTTTAAATAATAAATTCACTACTCGTATATTTTAAGAGTATACCAGTATCCCAGTTCATAGCTGAACATCTTTGTTTAATGCCCCCACTTTTCCTAACACTTGCCAACTGAAAGCTTAAAAATACTAAATTAACTAACATTTCTCTAACATAAAATCATTTTCTCAATTATATCTACAAAAGTGATTACATTGCAATAGAACATCAGCTCCTCATAAAAATTTCCAGTTACTTATATAGTAACGTCAAAGACACTTTAAAAGCGCATCACTTTGTATCTTTCAGAAATCCAAAGGATCTTCTTTGTCCTTCCAAGGACGGCACTGTTCCAGTTATTACGCCAGAAGTACCTTCTAATAAATTCCTTTTAACGCTCGGCAGAAGACAAGATGTTCTTTGCAGGCTTGCAGTTGCACGTTGAGAGCTCAAGAACTACGGTTTAGTACAGAGTCCTTAAGTGGAGCATAACTCAATCGCTGCATCTGCTCACTTCCAGGCAGTCACAGAAAGAGACGGCAGCATGCTTGTGTTTGCACCCTGAGAGTTTGTTTATGTACATGTGTGTGAACACTGCTTCAGCTCTAGTGAGGTTGTCGGAGGGTGTGTGTGCGTGTGTGTGTGTGTGTGTTTAACCTCTGCTGTGCAGTTACAGTCGTGGGACCGTTGCCAGCATCTATACTCCCAGATGGATCCTCTGTGTGTGAAATGTATTCATAATGTCTTACTGGACGCTTTTGTGTGTCGTGCGTGTCTGTAAGGTGAAAACAAGGTGAAATATCAACCGTTTGTGTTTCTTTTTATGCATTTAACCCCATAAATGTTTTCAACAAATTAAATCAGACCCATTTTTTCATTACACATTAACAACAACTGAAATATTTTTTACATGGTAGCAAATATGGTAGCATTTTCTCTGAAACTGACATAGCATGAACTGGAGGGCTTCTTCTCCTCTTTGTGAGCATGAAGACACAAACCCTCCAGCTTGGACTGTAAAATTGCTGCTCACTGGCTCCAGTGCATAGACAGTAAAATAAGACAAATGTTTCACCCACTCTGGCTGAGAACAATTATACTGCATTTCTATTACCAGCCGCCGCCTCCTCCTCCTCCTCCTCCTCCTCGTCCTTATTTAACAAAGCAGCACTTCAGCACCCAGTGGGATTAGAGTCAGTGATGAAACCATTATAGCTGAACTGGGAGAGTGGAACAAGCCAGTGGGCTGAAATATTATTAAAACATTAGAGAGGAGGAGACGGAGAGGGAGGAAAGAGATGATTCTACTGCACTCGACTGAGAGCAAATATTTCAAGAAAAACATTAAAAGTCCACGCTGTGTCAGTATCACAGTCTGTGCTCCTGCAGATACTGCCACTAGGGCTTCTACAAGTGTTACAGCGAGGAGCATCACCTTGCACGGGAATGTCAAAAAGTGGTCTGACATAAATCTAGACTCAATCTAATATGTAGTGCATCTTCAACTGTTAGAATTCAAAATATGGAAATTATAAGGAGGAGGAGTCAAATCTCTAAGGAAAGAAATAAAAAATGTTGTTTTTTTAAAAATTCGGTTTCAACATAATAATATAAAATACACTATAATATAATAATAATAATAGACACACTGGCCACTTAGGCCAGTGAGCGTACCTTGCTAATACTGGGTTTGACCCACTTTTCCCCTCAGAAGTGCATTCATTCGTAATGCCACAGATTCAACAAGGTGTTGGAAAACCAAAGGTACTTGGCTGGTTTGAGCTCTGGTTATTGTCAAGTTCAAGAGACCAGTTTGAGATGATTTGAACTTTGTGTAATGGGACTAACATGGTCAGCAACAATACTCAGATACTATTGAGTACTGGTCCCAAAGTGTGCCAAGAAAATATCCCTCACACTATTTCACCACTATGAGCAGCCTGAACCACTGATACAAGGCAGGATGGATCCATGCTTTCATCTCGTTTACAGTAAATTCCTATTATCCAAAAAGAAACTGAGACTCATCAGACCACGTGACAATTTTTTCCCAATCTTCTGTTGTCCTATTTTGTCGAGTCCATGTGAACTAAAGCCCCTGTTCCTGTTCTTAGCTGGCAGGAGTGGTACACAGTGTGGTCTTCTGCTGCTGCAGCCCATCTGCTTCGAGGCCATTCTCCTCTAACATCTGGCATCAACAAGGCTTCGCCCATAGAACTGCAGCTCATTGGATAGTTTTTGTATCGGAGCATTTTCTGTAAACCCTAGAGCTCGCTGTGTGGAAAAAATCCCAGCAGATAATCAGTTTCTGAAATAGTTAGACTGGCACTAACAACTATGCCCCATTCAAAGTCAATTAAATGACCTCTGAAATCTGACTCTGTACCTTTTCGTGTATCTCCTGTGTGGACTGAGCGTCACAGAAAGCCACAGTGGCCAGATCTTTGAGGATGGGCATCTCCACAGTGCAGTCGCGCCCATCCAGCAGCGCCACCAGAGGGCGCGGGTGCATAGGCCCGTTCATAATCTGGGGCCGAATACCTGTAGGGAGACAGAGAGGAGAAGGAGTTTATGTTTGGCACACACAGTCAAATGAGCGAAGGAAGAAGCAGGAAAACGCAGGGAAATCCATCTCGCAGAGGGAAGTGCTGGATCGGTATGTGTGGGCTGTGATATCAGTGGTGCACACACACGCACACGCGTGCACACACACACACACACACACACACACACACACACACACACACACATACACACACACACACCTGAGTGAGATCGATACACCTAAACTTGACTTTAAACCACTGTCATCATCTCCCTTACCTGGCAACACTGGTCGATATCACACACTCGCACCCACACACTGGCATACACACAACACCAGCGATATGACTACCCCCCCCAGTCTCTTGCTGTTATCCACACTGTTTCCAGGCAACAGGTCCTTTCACCCCGTGAGGTCATCACCTCCATTATCCTATCACCATACAGAACCCAGCAGGCTCTCACTGTGTGAATATCTGTACCTTCTGGTCTCTGACAGCCCTTTATCTGCAGTAATTCAATTTAAACTTGATGCTCCTCTCCAGGAGTTTGCAGCTGGTCACTGAGATGCGATACAGTGGCCTGTTAGGGTCAAAAAAGTGAGTTTTCTACTTTAAACACTTTCCTGAAAATCAATGCGAAGATCTCTTCTTTAGGTGATCATAAAACAGCGCAGCTTCTACTAAGAAAAACAATCTGACACCGTGGAGCCAAATTCTGTTTAAAAGAGGGAAAAGGAGGGAAAAGAAAAAAGGAGGAGGGGGTCCACACACTACCACCACCACCACTCTCTGGCTCCCTGCTGCCTGTTGTCATGGTGATTAGAGGATTTGGGCAGGATTATGAAATATTTTATTTAGTGGCATCTGCGCTGGTGGTGAGGACGTCCAAGCCTGCTCACGCTATGTCTGTCTCTCTAACTGCTCCATAGCAAGGACAGTGTTTGTGACCTCCACAACTACACCATGTTAACATATGCACTGCAGACAGATCAGAAGAGAGTAATGTAAAGCA
>VVHJ01039847.1:3590-20090 GCA_015107715.1 Tylochromis polylepis | reverse complement strand
CCCAGCAACCTGCTTTTAAACCTATCCAGTAAATCTGCCAGCTAGTGTAATGAAGACCGTGAATTCGTCAGCTTTATTCCCTTCCAGTGAGAAACGCAGTTAAATTAAAATACAGAGACGCTGAAAAAGACAGAGTGAAACTGATGGAAAAAAATTTTTTTTTTTTTTTTTTTTTTGGGGGGGGGGGACGGTGCAGCTGCAAGGCATTTGGGACCGTGGCAGCGGTTTCCTATTGGAGCGGGATCTGCGAGTGTTAACAGCAGTCAATGCACAAGCAGCTCGCATGGGGAATACACACAGACTTCGCTGCTCTGATCTGCTGCAGTGGCGGAGTGCACCGGGATACACGCACATGCAAAGCGCATTAGGTGTGTGTGTGTGTGTGTGTGTGTTAAGCATGCACAGCACCGACAGAGCACAGGACCCGACCTTTATGTTCATGTTTTAAAGATAATTAAAAGAATAAAATAAGACTGTCGGGGGAAAAATCCGCAATCCCCACTTTGACCAGTGCCGGGTGTTAAACGGCAGGTCAGAGGCAGCAGGCAGGACGTCCACAGATTCATTGATTGGTTTTATTTTGTGCTTGGATCTACCATAAAACGCTCACACTTACCGATCTGAACGCTGCTCGGGAAAGCACCCATTGCCAGTCCCCAAAAGCCCGAGAACATCAACAGAATCAAATCGCGAGAAGAAATCCTCATTTTGTTCAGGTTATAAACTGATTAAAGACATCGAGCAGGTTTAATTAACACCCCCGGTGCAAAGCCAACATCACAAGGGAAAATAAAAAACAAAAAGATTAAAAAAAGGGAGAAGAAATCAAATGCCGGTTAAATATCCATGTCTGCTTTGGGTGGCTTTTTTTTTCTTGGATATTCCCCCCGCAGTGCCGCTCGTTTGTGCCGTCAAACTGCGTCCGTCCGTCCGGCGCTGGAGATTTTGCGCACACCACCAAGAAGAGGAGGGAGGGAGGAGGAGGGGTGGAGGTGGTTGTGGTGTTGTTGAGGGGGTGGGCATCAGCCAGCGGCGGCCAGTGCGTCTGGATGCGGCTCAACTCACATCACAGCAAGAACACACATGCGCCTTTTTACCCGACCCGGGCAGGCAGGCAGGAGGGGCGTCAGTCAGTCACTCAGCCCGCTCAGCAGCACCGAGCGGCGGAGAAAGTCCCCGCAGCTCCTTTAACACCAAAACTTCCAGAACCGCTGCGAGTGGCTGTGAAGATGGATGTCTGACAGCGTTTTTTTCTCCCGCTCCTCTCTGTCGGATATCATCCCGGATAGATCGTCTCGCACGGGCAGATGAACTTAATCAAAACCCCGGTGTGTCCCTTCAGTCACTCTGCACACAGCCTTTAGGGCGCAATTTAAGATAAGCTGCGCAAATTGCAGTAATTAATATAATTATAATGAGCAAGCTCAAATTCATTTGCGAGGTTTGTTTTCTGTGAACTGCCTCTTAACTTAAAAAAACTCATGCTGGGTCGCTTAAGGTAGTCAGACTGCCCCTTTAACGGTTGCTACCATGTGACATTACTTATGCACATGTACAAAAACCTGCTACAGCAACAGATAAACAAACAAATTATTACTTTTTTTAAAGCTTAAGAAATGCATTAAAATGAATGTAAATGAGGGAAACTTTTTCAAAAATCATTAAAGTCAGGTTGAACACCGCCAGCCTCTCACTAAACTTTGCACCACTCCTTCAAGCTGCAGGAGCGAGGAGCTAAAAGTTTTGTCACTTTGACCAAATATAACACAGACTTTCAGTAGCACTGCTGCCGGTGGAGTCCTCGGGTATGCAGTTTAAACAAACTAATTTGGAAGTTTTGTCTCCATCCTCCAAGATTAAATAAAATCCAGTGATAGTGAGACTTTAAGGGAGTGTAGCCATTAGTCTCCCCGGAGTGGTTTGGCTAAAGCAGGAACTGCAGGAGACACCGGAGCTGCTTTCAGTTCAGGTTCTGCTGATTTTGAGGTTTGTAGTTGCCGCAGGTACAGACCCGACTGAAAAATGAGTCATTATGTGCAAGGCTCCCTTGGAAGCAGTGCCTGGAAGTTTATTTTGCTTTTGTGAATGTGCGAAAGACTGAGCGCCTTCCAGCAAATCTAGAAAAACAAAATGAAACCTCACAACGTCTTTTCTGATTTTTTTTTTTTTTACATTCATCCTTGAGAGAAATATATAATCTAAAATAAAGACTGTATCTTTAGAAGATGAGCCTATTATTTTGTGTCATCACAGGATAATGCTGTAATACTGGAGCCAAGTAAAGCTAACCTTGCCACAGAAAACCAAACCAGTATTTCAGACATTTAAGATTATACCTCTGAGTCACAAGCAACAGATAGCTGAGCCAGGTCCTGATGAAGAGCAGCGGGTTTAAAAGCAGACCATTAAGCCTCAATAGATAATTAAACTAAACTAATATACTTAGTCATGATCATGATTAAATAATCATCTGAGTCATTTTCTTGAAGCTGATTCAACCCCTCAAATCAAAATAATTGAGGTTTTGTTACTTTGAACTGAACATTTGTGCCACTGTTTGGATAAAACAAGATGTATGACGGCATCTATCGCTAATGAAAATCTATGAGTAATGGGTATTGCAGGCATTTTTTTAAAAACTGCTTTGACATTTTATACACAAAATGGTTTATTGACTAATCAAAAAATTATTTGCAGACTGATCGAGTAAATACTGTGTGTCTGTTTTTCCTCAAGGTCAAGAATGAATGTCTGCTCAAAGAACAGGAAGAGGAGCACAATGTGAGATCTGGGATTACTTTTTAAAAAGAGAACATGTGATTGTTCAGGCAATGTAATCCTAGAGTTTAGACTACAACCCAGACGTAAAGGCACAGGTTTTCATTTTTAACTAATGCAATAGATGTAAATGCTGTTTTCCCATTGATTTTAGGCAATAAACTTTAGGCTTTCTAGATAAAAGTCTTTTATTGTTTTGTATACTAAAAAAAAAAAAAGCCCACAGTAAGTATTGTACAGGAAACATGTTTGGTTTTTTTTCAGATTCAAGAGTGAGAAAAGTGTCTTTTGATTGCTATAATTTTAATCCTATTTTTCTAGTGTGGAAAATGGACTCGTATGGTTTGTGGTGGTTTTCATTTTACAGTGAACACAGAGGATTGCAAAGTGATGGGATTTTCAAAGTCGAGGTAACATTGCTGTGTGTACCTTTTAAAAAAATTTATATGTATTTGATTATGGTTATTTTTAAAGAGATTGTGGTGTGTCCATTTATATTCTCATCTTCCTCATTGCTCTCTCTTTCCTTCTCTGGAATGCTTGCACTAATGTCAGTGTCAGTTTTACATGTAAACTCAATGTGCTTACCCTAAAAGATAAAATCACAAAATTTACGTACTTCTATATTACACACAGAGTTATGAACTGTATTCACTATGAGAATAAAATGGTTTTAAGTGTGTTTTTGCATGTAGACACAGTTGTAACTGATCTCAGGACCACAGTAACTGAGCGCACCCTCAGAACACATAGCTGTGATCCTGGGTACGGTTAATAGATCTGCACCTGATGACCCTGTATGAACTGATAGGATTTTAAAGGTAGTTTAAAGGTAGTGAAGTGACTTCAATACTGTGGTAATATGCTAAAATTTCCATGCATGCGTACGAACTTTGGCTAATTTATTAAAAATTAATAAACAAATTGAAACAAGAGCAGCCCCAGACTGGACTGAAAATTCCTTCTGTGCCATGCATAGTTTGAGTCCATGCATTCAGCAGGATATCCACATCCTGATATTTTCTTAAGAACATCATGGAAATGTCTCCATTTTTTTTTTTATTTCAGTTTTGCATGCATGTTTGGAGATATGATGTAAAATGTCTAACTGTGCTCTATCCTGCAATGGGAATGAATCTTTCCAAGATTCCTGAATCCATATTGACACCTATATGTTTCCGAAGGGTACTTTTAAGCTGCCTTAAACCCTCCTCTGTCCTAATTTTCATTTAAAAAATAAACAGGAAAACAAACTGCAGCATGGATGTTTATTCTTTATTTTTGAATGTGACTGATTCAGTTCTTTTCCATATCCTATTATATGTTCAGCTACAGAGGTCTGATTTCTCCCCAGTGATCAATAAAGACTCATTTCTATTTAGACCCTTTGAGAAAAATGCTTCTGACATTTGGAGAAACAGATCTGATTCCAGTCAATTCACCAGTGAGTTTGTCTTTCATTTATCATAGAGTTATTATTAATGCAATTCTCTGCATCATTATAGGGAGAAAACAATCCTTGACTTATTTCTTTGACAGTCTGAGCAAAGTTTTCTTCACCCTCATCCAAAAAGGCACTAGGCTTCTACTGACTGTTAAACAGCTCACTCGCTTTCCCTTTGCAGTTTTTGTTAGCTGCATCACACAAATGTCCAATAATGTGTAAAAGTTTTACGTTCTTTGGATAATTTAATGACAAGTCTTAAAAAAATGCAAAGTTTATTCTACATTATGATAACAATCTCAAAAAGCATCCTCAAAAACATTTCATAGCAATGCTGTTCCTTCAGAAATAAAGGTTTTGCTTTGGGAGCACTTAAGCATGATGAGTTAAAAGCACACAGCTGTTTGTCGCCCAGTTTGAGCAAGATAGTGTAACAGATGTAGTCAGTCGGCTCATTTTAAATGTTTGCACACACATACTGCACTGAGGTTTCCTGAGTATGTAGTAACATATTTTAAGCAGGAATCTTTCAGTCAATCTGGATGTGATAAGGACAACGAATTAGAAAGCAACAAGCTAAAAGCAGCAGATGTAACCAAGTTGACATATCCAAACAAATGCATGTTACTGGCTTTTTATTTCAGTTAAATCAGAGTTATCAGAAGTAACAATATTTCAGTGGACGTTTGTGGCGTTTCGAGAACCGCTGTGTTAGTGTGGGTAGAGTTTGTGGGTAGCAAGTGGAGCTGTCCGTGGTGCTGAACGCGTTTCCCCTCAACTCTCAAAAAGGTTCACGGCATTCTTTCAGATTCAGAAACACAATAACACCCTTAAATTAACTGTTCACCATGGTGAGGAGTTGGCTAATTTGCTTTCTTCTTGAGAGCTGAGTGAAAAGACTGATCCCAGTGTCATATCTGTGCGTGATGCACCGAGCTGAAGTCAGTTTAATATGGCATAATGACTGTAAGCAAAGGAAAGACAGCCTTGCTCTGTTCGAAACAGCTAATAATACCTCTAAAGCTTACTAATGAACAGATTGCATCTATTTGTTTGATCCTATACACAAACACAGATGTAAAATGGCAATCCATCCTTCCAGCACTGCTACAGCAGTAATAGGTACAATGTATGTGTTCAGAAAGCACAGAACACAGAAAAGATGGATGTAGCTCACAGGTTTGAAAACCAAGCCTATGCAGTAAGTGCCTTAAACCTACAGTCATTCTAAACGGCAATCCTCTTCATTTGTGACCTTACTAACCACTTTTCTGATGAGTTTATAGCCTAAGATGCTTGTTTTACATCTTATTTACAGCTATATGATATTAATTTTCTAAAATAAGGTCCCCTTTAAAGGTCTAAAAGGAGGATGGCGCAGTATATCTACTGGGATTTTCCTATACAACCACCTCTAGGGTTTAAAAAGAATCTTCCAAAAAAGAAAAAGAGAGAAAAAAATATTCACTTCTCTGGGAGAAAATGACTTGTTGATGTCAGAGAAGAATGATCAGACTGCTTGAGACAGTAAGGAAGGCAATGGTAACTAAAATGACAACCAAGGTATGCAGAAGAGCATCTCTGAATGCACAACATGGCCAACCTTGAAGCAGATGGGCTATGGCAGCAGCAGAAGACCACATTAGGTTCCACTCCTGTCAGGTAAGAACAGAAAACTGAGGCTCTATCCTGTCCTGCATCATTTGGTCCAGGCTGCTACTGGTTGTGTTATAGTGTGGGGGATATTGTCTTTCTCTTGGTATCAACTAAGCATTGGTTAAATGTCACAGCCTACCCAAGTATTGTTGCTGACCATGTCCATCCCTCTGTGATCACAGTGTATCCATCTTCTCAGTGGTGCTTCCAGCAGGATACTTTGCCATATCACAAAGCTCAAATGACCTCATTTTTACTATATTTAAATGGCCTCCAGACTCACCAGCTCTCAATACAATAGAGCACCTTTGGGATCTGGTGGAATGTGATTCATCCTACAAATCTGCAGCCACTGTGTGATGCTATCATGTCAATATAGACCAAAATCTAAGAAGAATGTTTCCAGCACCTTGTTGAATCTCTGTGACCCAGGAATGAAAGAACTGGCTATAAACACCTTTGTTGTTTTTGATATTATATTTTTATAATCATATAAACAAACAACAGTGGTTCCTACGGAGAAAAGGGGGCTTTTTTCATGCTCTGTTGAACATTTAGAAATAGTCTTAGGCCCTGGTCACCAGCAGCACCTGCTTGAATCTGTGACACAAAGAATTAAGACAGATCTGAAGATTAAAGGGGTTCAACCATGGCACCAGCAAGGTGTAACTAATAAAGTGGCCTGTGAGTGCAAAATATAACACATTAGGTTCTGTTTTCCTATGAAAGAGAGAACACAATTCAAAGCAGAGAACAAAGGAAACTTAGTGAGCACCACAGGAGGAAAACCTGCTAAACATGTACATGTGCACAAAGACAGCGAGGACGGCGCCTCCAGCTCACCGCACTGGTGGTGTTGGTTTCTAAAGATTTGAATTTCTAAAGATTTCCATTTCTATCAAAAACTGTCACACATAACTTGACTGAAGCAAAACAATACAAATGGCGTTTCTCTCTTATATTCCACTGCCGGCTGCTCCCTCAAAGTATGAAAACAAATAACACACTGTTCCCTTTGTGAGGACACGGTGGAGGCGTTTGAAACGTTTGAAACACAAAGGTTTCCTTTATGACACAGTAACAGAACGATGTGGCCATCATGAATACATCAAACATCCAAACTGGCCAGTCCTCCATCAGTGGGAATGGACCATGATTGGAAACTGCCTCTCTGCATGTTAAATGCATTTTTAACATATTAACTGTTATCTTTCTCCCGTGCAGCAAAGTACCAGGAGTACCTGTTCTGAAACTGAGGACATGAACATCAGAGATGAGTTTGTTTGTTTTCTTTGTTTTGAAGAAACTTTTAAAGATAAATACTTTAACACATGCAAATTTCACATCTGGAAATAAAGGAAACATCCAGTCTGCCAATTTCCTGTTACGTCCTAGTGCAGCTGTCAGTACAGATATGGAAGATCTGCACCGACTAAACAGCAGGAAGAAAAATAAGTTTAACAAAAAATGCATGCTGACATCATGATTAGTAAGGTTCAGCTATCCAGGATGTTGATTTTTATGTACTGGAATGACTTAAACCCATGAAAATGTTGTAAAATCTAAAACATGCTTTGAATAAGCAGTAATATGCTGTATATGTGAAATTTGTGTGCAGCACTGTAATAAACCCTTCACTATTCACACACCCTTCACAGCCACGTGCTATTAAATATGCCTCACACTTTTTCTTCTCAGCATTATATATCACATGGCTTCTTTTCTATCATCTCTTTAATTGCGATGCAATTTTTCTAACACATCCACCACACAGAGGCGTCTGCGTGATGGATGTCAGGCATTTGCATCAGTCTCTCAGGCAGTTAGCTCAATAAATTCAGTTCATTGCTTTTTTCCCCCTTTTAAACAATAAAGTCTGCCTTGTACCTGTACCCAGGTGAGACACTGGCTATATTACACACAGAGCAGTGTTAGCATTTCTTACTGGAAATCAGGATTTTTAATCAGAAATGTTATAGGAACATTATTCCGAAGTTGTTCAACAACTTGTAGATGCTATTTTTTTTTTGCAGATTGTTGAATCTCTGCCCGGCTTTCTTTCTGGAAACTCCAAGATGATCTTTTTATAACCAGTCGTGTTACTGACCTGCTGCCAGTTAACCTAATTAGCTGTAAAATGTTCCTGCAACTGTTTCTTTCGTTTTTGAGACACATTAGACCTACAGGGCGAGAGACTGGGTACACCCCAGACAGACCGACCCATCTGTTGCAGGACAACAGACAGACAGACAACCATTCACACCAACGACCAATTTAATTCGCCACTCAGCCTAACACGCATGTCTTTGGACTGTGGTAGGAAACAGGAGTAGCCGGAGAGAACCCACTCAGACATGGGAAAAACATACAAACTCCAGAGCTACTGTTTTTCATGAAAATGGTCAAATGTCTCAGAAAAGAATATCAAATAGTTAAACTATGTTCTATAACGAATAAAATATGGGATCATGAGATCTGAAAATCATTGCATTCTGTTTTTATTTACACAACGTCCTGACTTTTTTGGAATCGGGATTATAAGGTTCCTGAATGCATCGTATTACTTAACCTGCTGGTCTGTGTCAAACAAAACTCAGCTACTTGAATGCTTTGATCTTTAGTGAGCAGTGCATGTAATTTAATAATATACATGACCATACTGACAAGTTAAGCATATCTGCTCTTCCATACAGTAAGTTGAGTGGTGATGTCCAGCAATACGGACTCCTCGTAAATGTGAAACTGCGCTTTCCAACTTTTATTTATATATGAACAGATCAGGAAGCAACTCCTGATGTCTGTTTATGTATTATGTAAGAGTGAAGAAGTTAAAAACAAAAGGTCAGCAGAGAGGTCAAGTTACTGCATTGCTTTGAGGCTATTAACTCCAAAACCCATCTTCCTTCTTTGGTGTTTTAGTAATAGCTTGTATAAAGTGAATGGGTGCATACCATATAAAGATGACTCACTTCTGTCTCCCTTGACAACACAGACAGAATTAATGTGGTGCATTGTTGCACTGTGGGTAAAACAGGAACCCAGTTCAGACAGAACAGAAGAAGATTGTGTTCAACAAAGATAAATCTGCTTCAACTTTCCTTCTAATGCCCAGGTCACACAGGCCTAGAGACCAACCAGTGACCCTCTGGCATTCATACACTGCTAGGGCAAAATGTGGATTCCTTAACCAGTCGGCAAGTGGTTGCTGGTGTGGTATATAGAGCTGCACCATAATTACTTTGGCCATTCGTATTTTGCATGGATGACACTTGAAAGATGTTTAAGAAGGCACAACTTCAGTGCTTTTTAATTCTGCAAAGTTCTTCAAAGGGCTTTTTAACATAGAAGTCTATGGGTACTGACTGACTCTTGGAGCCAGCCTAAAGTGGCCACTACAGGAACTGCAGTCTCTCTTTTTTCCCCTCTTTTCAGTCCTCTTGCGCCGCCATATAAAGTGCCCAGATTTATTGCAATAACAAAGCAACAGCACTCAGAGAGCACAACTCCACTGAAGAGCAAGAGCTATACTAAAACATTGATGTTTTATGTTGTTTTCACAACATGCTGACGTCAGCCTGTTATTATTATGATAATATATGATATTGCCAGCCTGTAATGGCATCATTGTGATGTCGGTGGGCATCGTTTTGAAAAAATTAAAAGTGTGTTGTACAGATCTCTTTTTGTCCTTTTATGTGATATATTACTCGATATGATTTCTTGAAATTTTTTTCCAAGGTCAACTATGACCTTGGGTGCTAACTATAAAGATCAAGGTCAAATGCTTAGCCAACCTAGGTACTCATGTCCCTGGAGGCCTAGTATATTATATGAAGTTTGAAAGACCATCCATTAACAACAACAACAAAAAAATGTGGGTAATATAAAGTATTTTCTGATTTTCACATTTGGCGTGACCTTGACCCAATTTTCACAAAAATTAAATCACCTCGAGCTGTTGTTGACATCTATCATCCCACGAAATCTGAAAATTATATCTTAAAAACTGTGGATGCTAACAGACGGATGGATTTTTTGCAGATAAGTTGGCATCTTCCATGCAAACTACGATTGACCATGGCAATAAGCTAGCAACCAAAGCTTGGGAACAGCAAACAACCTCCAGCAACACCTCATCAACCAGTCAGAAAATTTGCATTTTTGCCAGGTTGCCAGGGAGTTGCCATCTGAAAACATGATAAACGTATGCCGTCTAAAAGCATCTCTTTCATTTTCTTTGTTGCATGTCATTAATATTTTAATAGTGTATATTCTAACAGAAAATGTTACCTTTCCATAATTTTTTTCCAAGGTGTTTTGGTGCCTTAACCTAACCAAAGAGCAGCTGAAAAAGAATATATTGACCACCTGCCAAAACCCAATCAAAAAGCAAAACACGTAATAATAATGAAAAAATGAATAAATAGTACACTCTACCTAAAATCTGCATGATCACATGTGATACAAACTCTACTGGATAAAGCCTTGTGTCTGATTCATGACACCAGCAGACCTTTTACTTCTAAATGCAGATTTTACGAGCCTTTAAACTGTATCACTGGAGAGTTGTGGACGCATTTCTGCAAACATATTCTTAAATGACCTATTCTGTCACTGAGATACACAAGGGACATGCCAAAAAGTTCTTAAAACATCATGGTGACCATTTCAAACATTGGGAAATTTGTTTATTATAAGCTACATTTGATGGTTTTTAAAGTTTATATTTCAACAGACAGGGAACGGTTCAAACACTGAAGACCGCAGAGGCACAACTGGGTAATGGCTCTAAATGACACAGCATGTAAAAACTAGACTTCAGAGGAACTTCACTAACACTACGACTCCTTCATGTTTGGCTCCTGGGGGACGAGGGTCTGAATCTGACCGACTTTGTGAATGAGGTCTGCGTATGTATGTGTGTGTGTGTGTGTGTGTGTGTGTGTGTAAGCATTAATACCTGCAAACCTTAAGCAAGAAATCACTCAAACTAAAGCTGTGTTGGTGCTGTTAATTGTGCAAAGTGATGCACAGAATGACCAACTCATGCCCACCCAACATGACGGCAGGGTGCTAGCAACCCCACCCAAAACTCAGGTGGGTATCAGCATGGTGTGCTACTGCTTCTTGCTGAAGAATATCATGAGACAGTGTGCTATAATGGTGCAAAGCTAACGCTAAACTGGTCTGCAGGTGGCTTTGGTGTAACACTTCTAAAGGGGGCCTATAAGTGGGGACTGCTGGCGCTTGCGGTGCGTGTGCACCGGGTCTCCCTGCTGGGTTCAAACAGCAAGCAGCCACTGCCACAGACACACAAAGTCTGGCTGGGATGGGGAGAGGCGTGATGGGGTGGGGATGTCTGTCTGGGAGGTGCGAAAGTTTATTCTGGAACTTTTTCCTTATTTCTTTAGGTGCCTGGAAGTATGGCCGGATAGCACATTACTAGAGGTGACCTGATACAGTCCTTTCTTTGCACTGGGCCTTGTTCTGTCTATAAGCCTATGTGACTGGCACTCAGGTGGAAAATCGACTAGAGCAGTAAGACCTTAACAAGGATATTAAAATCAACCCCTCGAAGTTGGAGGGGACCAGTTATACTGCAGAGTCCATTTGAGTTAGGTTTCACACAGCATTTAGAGGTTAACACACATTTACCCGCTCCTAAAGGCCACAAGACATGACAAACACACTGTGCTCCAATGCCTAAAAATACACTGCAGCCCAGCAAACAGCCATGACTTATCGAACTCCACGGAGCATCCAAACTAACCTTCAGTTCTCCCGATGCTACTTTGAAGACGAGCTCTACCACAGAGCCAACAGCCAGACGCGCTGCGCTCGATGAATGGACTTCATTCCAAATGGTGTCGCTGTCCACCTGCCAACACACACAAACACACATGAGGCCTTGTATTGTTTAAATAACATTTTCAAAGGGAGCCAAAATATGCAACTTCATACTGTTTTCCACTTATCTATTTTTTTTTGCTGGTGTTACTGACAGCACTTGAGTGGGGCACAAATCGTAAAACTGAGCACATTTGAAATCATTTAGCTTGTGTCATTTCACAGCATCAAAGTTACTCTTTGAAAGTTTGTCTGCAGCAGTGCAAGAAGGGCTGGAAAATGTATTCACCGAGAGGAAAACAATAGAGAGAAAAACTACGAGACATAAAATTAGAGGATTCATCATGCCGACAATGGGCAATGTATAATGCAACAGACTTTCTAAAAATCCCTTTTATCCGTAAGGATATGATACTGTAACGCTGCAGGTCACAGACCAATCAATAAAGACTTAAGTATAATATGATGAAAACACAAAAGCCTTAATTAATAACAGGTTAAGCAGCAAATTTACAGTAAGCTGTCAGTTTATATGCCAATTGTTAAAACATATAGAAAGGTTTTCAGGCAAACAACACTCATTACATTTAGAGACATTCCATAATTTATCCACCTAAAGATATTACACGACAGGAAAAAATGGTTTAAAAAAAAAAAGAAAAAGAAAAAAATAGTAAAAGGCCTATTTTTAAAAATTTTCTTAGATATAGAACAGACAAAAGACAAAGATATGAATGCGTTTATTTAATTTTTGACTAAAACAAACAAACGGAAAAATAAAATGACTGAATATGTGTGTGTGCGCGCGTGTATTCATATCTTTGTGGGGACCAAAAATTGGAAGTTTACTATACTTGTGGGGACTAACAGCGCTTATGGGGACCAAAATCCTGGTCCCCACAAGTTTGAAGGCATTTTTGAGACTCAAAATGTGGTTTTCGTGTCAGGGTTACAAATAGGTTATGGTTAGGTTTAGGCTAAGGGTTAGGGTTAGGGTTAGGCATTCATTTTTCATGGTTAGGGCAAGGGTAAGTGGCTAGAGAAAGCATTATGTCAATTAGACGTCCCCACAAGATGTGAATACCCGACGTGTGTATGTGTGTGTGTTTGAGCATGCTTCGACACGGGGCAACCATTCGGTGGTCAAGCCTGATTAATGCAGAGGCACGGCCAGCCCCCCCGCCAACCCCCAGTCCAAATCACTACAGTACCTCCGCACACATGCATACAAGCCAAACAGACCACAATAGTCTGTGTGATTGATTGTACGCAGAGGACCACGCACAGGATAATATACACACCCTCCATCAGGCATGGCAGACACTGCAGGCAGATGGAGCACACGATAAACACAGAGAGAAGAAGCTGGCAGAGGAAAAGAAGAAAGGGAAGGCCTGTGTGTCAGTGTGTTTTGAACCGTGCACACATGTGCAGAGCGGCCGACGCCAGAGCTCTAAGCGAGGCTTTCCTGATGTAAACCTGGGGGTCTTTGAATATGTTAACTTTAACCTGCCATTCACTCGCCCTTTCATCCACGCCGCCGGCCTTTCAGTCAGTCAACTGACCGAGTGGAACATTAACCTTAGCCACCCAAGTCAGCTCCTCGGTCCTTCAACCAGTCAGCGAGCTGAGCGAGTCGACAGCCTTTCAGGCAGCCGCCCCCCTTTCTCCTCCAGTCTCCAGTGACGAAACTGATCAAGGCCGAATGATTACTCCATAATAACATCCACGGAGAAGAAAAGGGGCTCTTTTAAAGTTGCGCCAAGAAAGAATTTGTCATGAAATGAAACTGTGGAGCGTTCAACATACACTAAAGATACTAAAAACAGGAGGGAGTGAGGAGGTATGGAGTGCATTGTTGATGAGTGACTAATGGAACCGAATGTGAAGAGAGGGGAACGCGGCGTAAGTGGATGACAGAATGTAGTAGCCGAGTCAATGACTGAGCGAGCGAATCAAGTGAGTGAGTGAATGGGAAACTGAATCATATATACAAGTCAGGTTAATGAGCACAAACAGATGCTGCTCTGAAGCCGCGTGAGTGCTTTATTATTTCCCATGCTGTTGTTTAGTTTCACCTCGAGCCTGGAGGGGGACACAAGCTCGTCAGGAAAAAGTGAAAGGGAAGTGGTGTGTGTGTGCGCGCGTGTGTGTTAGAGGCAGAAAATAGCGGGAACGTGCTGGTATGACAGAATGATGGTTCTCCACAGGCTGACAGCTTAATTTGAACCCCCTTCCTCTGCAAGCGTGTGTGTGTGTATGTATGACAGGAAAACAACAATTTAGTCCCATTTGCCATTATAAAGAGCAGAACGGAGCAATGCAGAGCTCCGGCTTTTCTTGTTCCCACCGCAGCAGCAGGAGTGGTGGCCCCAAAGGAGGCAAGAAGAGGAGAAAGGAAACAGAGATACGAGGGGATGAGGAACGATGCAGAGAGATCAAGTACATGGCAAGCTAGGTATGATGTAGCCTTTGCTCAACTCTGTGAGACGACAACAACAACAACAACAACAAAAAAGCATGGAAGCACAAAAACAAACACACACACACACACACACACACACACACACACACACCTGTTCTAATGTATCAGTTTTCAAATACATTATCACTTCCAACTTGAAGCAGTCATTGAAATCATTGCCTTAGCACACAAGCATCCCCAGACACAAACTATGCAATGCACACAAACAAAATCATACACCCCCCCACCACACACACACACACACACACACACACACAGCTCGTAACATCTGGTTACAATTACTAACACGGCGGAAAGGCGAGCAACAGCTTTTGTTGCCTCTGGTCCTTGAGGGGTGGTGTTTGTGTGTGTGTGTGTGTGTGTGTGTGTGTGTGTGTGTGTGTGTGTGTGTGTGTGTGTGTGTGTGTGTGCCTGCGTGCTGGTGTGTCAAGGCTGTGTGTGTGTGTGTTTGTTTGATGGAACGAGAACAAATGGGACCATTATTTAGGCAGGGGGCAGAAAGAGTGGGCGAAGGAGACACTTATTATACTGCTATTTGATAAGGCTGAAACTATGCTTATTTGCTTCGTTCCAGAGTCTGATGGAGCTGTGCCAGATGGGTATTGATTAGATTAACAGTGTTGTAAAAACACAAGCGTCTATTACAACAATTTTCCACTGAATAAACCAGTATGACTAACAATGGCCTTTTCCAAGAAATATCAAGAGCGCAAATTACAAATCCTTAATTAGACAGTGAATATTTGGAGGATGACTTAAGCACGAATTAACAAACAGAGAGCAAGTGACTTACCCCTATGCCTCCACACGGTAACCTCACAAACATGGGATTTACTGAACCTGAAGAGAAGGAAATGAAATGAGAAATTAGAAAGAGAGACAGAAAAAGTGAAAGGTTGCAGTGCGGACTCAGGGACGCCCTTAAAACTGACTATTTGACTTTGTGACCTTATCTAACAGCAGCAGTACACAAGGGCATGCTTTAATTAGGTGAGGTGAAGAAAAAAAAAAAGTATCTCCTTGACCTCCCAATCAAGCCCTTCTTCAGGGAAAAAATTTGGTCTAGATTTGGCCAAAGAGGGGTCAGTTTGACACTGAAGAAGAAAATCAATAAACTTCACTTTTCTGACATGTCTGAAAACAAACTAAGATGACCTAGTTACTGAACCTGAGTCGAGTCTTTTCAAATGTATGCTTACACTTTTGATGTCCTTTGAAAAAACACAACATCAACTCGTAAGTTAGCATACTTTATCATTTGTAATTAAATCTGACTGCTTAACATAATCCTAATGCAGAGTTGCAAACTACACCACTCTAAATTTCACGAGTAACAAAGTGCACGGCACTCACATTTACCAAGCTGAAGTCTCATTTGCCAGCCGCAAACTTGCTAATAATGCACGTGTGGGACAAAAGCCCCCCTAACAGATATTTAATATAGTGTGAATACTTTAATTCCTGATTAGCTGCCACCTCTGTGGTTTATTCTTTCACTCCAGCTCTAACTGTAGGCTATCCCACTTGTACGCTGAAGCTCACACAGGAGTATCTGGTAATACTCCTGTGTAGGCAGTAATAATAAGAGGAATTTATGCCTCCACTGGAATGAAAGCCAAGATCACCACTGGGGCTCGGCCCTTTGGTTTTTTCACATACATGCAGACTACTTCACTACACCTGCACTTTAAGGCCAGACCTAAGTCACTAAGCAGCCTGTGAGACTTCTAGTTTAACAGCTCTAGTTGGTCTTTGTCTTATCATAACACCTCTTAGGACTCTATTAGAAGGGACCTTTTGTTATGATTTAAGCATTAGAGCAGATTCCTTTAAACGGACCCTGCAGGGTCAGGCAGTCAACTTCAGACTTGTCACGAAATGCCATGAAACTCTACAATTCTCAAAAACCCAGTAAGTCTTAAAGCATCCACAGTTCTTTTAGACTAAACTAATGAGTAATCTAGTCTAGCAGGTGAAGCAGCGCACGCTTGGAAAAAGTGTGTTTCTGTGTGTGTGTGTGTGTGTGTGTGTGTGTGTGTGTGTGTGTGTGTGAGGAAGCATGTCTTACTGTCTAGTTTCTGCCGCAGCGGGTTAGTTCCATATAGCATGACGTGGGCTTCAGAGTGGACTGTTTGCAACTCCTCCAATGAGGCCTTCCTGCCACGGATACACTGAAAACACACACACACACAAAAAAGATACACAACTTCTGATTAGGTTTTCATGCACCACCCAAAAACACGATAAGAGAACGGAGTTCTGCGGGAGTTTTGTGTTAAATCATACTGTG
>VVHJ01039846.1:0-10269 GCA_015107715.1 Tylochromis polylepis | reverse complement strand
TATATTATTCAGTTCTACTCATGGCCTTTGTACATTTTCAAATATTTGTCAACATTCCTGTGAAATACTGGAAATGGTAATGCCTTTCTTTTCTTTTTTTACTTCTACTAGTTCTCTTCTTTCTCTTCTTCTTTCCATTGATTTCTTTGTGTGTCTGTCTGTTTGCGGTGCCACCTATCTGTCCATTAATGTTGGACCACAGATTGTAATGGGAAATAGAAGGCTGTTGAGTTTTGTGAGTAGTGCTAGTAATAACTGGCTGTTGCCAAGGGGCAGGAGGCTTATTGTGGCAGAACAAACAATGTGAGACTACACCTATGTCCTGCACAATAGCAAATGGACAACGTGGTGATTACCCTGCAGCTGCAGCCTGCAGAGCTGTGTGTGTACTGGGCGGTCTGATGAGATGAAAAGACTGGCAATAGTGATATTACTATCATCTGTCTCACAATCAGCTTTAGCTCAGCTAACGCTAGATTTTTTTTTTAGACCAGTGAGACTTGATAAATCTTCTGATTGCTGTGTTTGAGTTAGTTTTGTTCGAAAAATAGTAGTTGTAATTTCCTGCAGCTTGTGGAGGGAAACAAAAAATCTGATGCTAGAGGAAGTGGCTAGGAAGAGGTGGGTCTGGGCTTCTCTGCTTAAGCTGCCGCTCCCACGATCCGGCAACGAAAAAGCACAAGAAAATGGATGGATGGCATTAAAATAATACAAATTATTTGGTATTTTAATGTTATTATTGAAAACAAATTGGAGCAATGGTGAAGTGGCAGAAACTTGTGTAAAATGTTTCTTTGGCTACATACAGCAGTTATTTCCTCAGACCTGTAAACCTGTAAAATTCATATATTTTTTTGTCAAAGCCACAGGGATGGGCAAAAGAGCCACATGGCACTGTGGAGGCTTGAGGCTCCTGGACTTTTCATTTAACCAATAAGGCTTAAATCATCATTACTGTTCTCTTAAAATTACCACTTTTGTGAATCTGAATAAGTCCTTGTTTAATAAAGGCATTTAGTTTGTTGACAGAATTTTCATCAGTCTTCTGAAAGCCTAAGTTAGAAGAAGATAATGCTTAATATTAGTGAAGTGGTAAGACATGTCTTATCAGTTGTCACTTATCAGTTGTCTTATAGTTGAAGTGGAAGAGTTTGTGTTCCTTCATCCCAAGACCACAACTTTAAATAACGTTCCCGTTAAATTAATCAACGTGAACTGAATCAACAGCAAAGCCCAAATTCTTCACTGAGCAAACTGGCAAACATGAACAGACTCAACCTCGGTATATTAAAGGATATATTTAAGTTGTAAAGTTAGTTTTTGTACTGTTGTCAAACAAAACAGGAATTTTTAAAATGTTACTCTGAATTCTATGAAACTATGCCTGTCTCTTCTTTTAACTACACCCCAATACATGCACATAATCAGTCTTGTAATGATTAACAGCACCAGTGAAAGGTCATGAGACTACTAAAGGTTGACTTAGTCATCTCATGCATTTTCGTTTTTGTTTAATTTATTCTGCATGAGTCCTTTCGTCGTCCGTCTGATCATAATGAGAAACTTAAGCTGACTCAGCTTGCTGCAGGGGAGGGAGTGAGCTTACCGAATCACTTGCTCTGGCTTTCAGAGCTGGGTATTGTAATGAAACAAGTAAACATGACCTCAGTTGCGGTGAGGTAATGTCAAGTCACTGAATAAGTGTGTGTTTATCTATTAGTAGTTTGTATTACCATGCTGCAGTTATGTTTAAATACTTGCTTCAAACACAAGCTTCAAACATATCGATGGATTTATATCAATGTAGCGGCAAGTTTTATTTACACTTAAGTGTGAATGACTAATGACCTAATCTGTGTGCGTACATATGAATTCTGACCTTGCTTTTATGTGTGTGTGTGTGTGTGTGTTTGTGTGCAAATCTGTGACTAGCTGAGCCAGATACATAGCAGGCCACAGAAAGACAAACCAGAGACTGTGAAACCTGAATGGTTGTCATTCAGAATCACAGATGGAAGGAAAGATGCCAGTGTATAAATTCCTGGTGGGTTTGTCAAGCCACATTTGTCCCTAACTTTGAAGGGACAGAGGGGTTGTACTAGTAAAATGAAAGTAAATGCACAATTTTAAAGTGGTTCTTGCCAAAAACACAAAACATGGGGAGAGGAAACAAAAATTATTGAAATTCACTATTCTTACCTGTGTCTCTCAGCTAAAATTACCAATTAAGAGCAAAAAGGTGAAAAAGTTGTTAAAAAAATGTAATATTCATATACGAAGAAAATTCTAACTTTTGCTCTTCACACTGAAATCAGATAAACTGCAGCAGTTCTACAACACCCTGATAAAATAATGTTAAAAAATCCCCAAACTTGCTATAGGTTGTATTATACTCCTGTGCTGTTTATCCGCTAGGAGACAGATTAAAACTTAATCACCCCTGCATGTAAACAGATGCTTAAACAAATCTTCCTTCTGCTTTTGCACAATATAAACAGGCACCATAGCGACGCTCACGAAGGTTACAATATTTGATTGTTCACTGACCTTTTCGGCTGCTGCTTAGCTTTGTTTTGTTTTTTCTAAAGGTGTTCCAGAAAAGCACCCATCTGATTGGTTCATTAAAAAGAGAATTAACAGTAATCACTCAGGCCTCTGGTGATGTAGAGTGTGCTGGAAATAAAAAAAAGTGATGTAAATATTCTAGTCTGTTTTATGTACCAACACTGCAACACATGCATGCTTAAATGCAGTAAATAGATATGGGTATGATCCTGATCCACAGTCCTGCCCAACTCTGGCAGTGTGGGTGAAAAGTACAAGTTGGAGCACCTCATCTTGGTACTTCTGTACAGTCAGATTTCCGGCAAGAGCAATGAGATCAAAGACGGTGCTGTCATGGACATGCAAGGCAGCGTCAGCAGCTCAACACTGGTATGCTGTCAGCATCCAGGATGCCAATAACCCGGCTTCTGTCAACTTCAGTCAGACGTGGCATGGCGGTACCGATGAGTGTCATGTGTATACTGTTATTTTTGTATTAACATGTATTTTGGCTTAAGAATGCACTAAACTGAAGCAATTCTTAGGTCTACAAGTGAGTTAATTTGTGTGCGGGAAGCAAATTATCAATCCCGCCATTCACTAAAACCCTCCAACCAGAGCTGAAAACTACTCACAGGAGACGTTTGGGTATTGCGGGAGATGAAAATGATCTACTGAAGAATGGATTTAAAATGAAGTTTCACTCAAGTTCATCTCTGAAAAAAACTTTCTCACCATACTTCCTACTAGGAAGACAATGATGTCAGCAAACAAAATTATATTTACTTGTTTTGTTTTTTTTGTGTCACATGAATCGTAAACTGTACACTGAAAGTTCATAGATGTTATGATATAGAGATGAAAGACCTTTCTACCAAGTTTATGAGTTTTGAAATGTATCACATTCATTTGTTGAGATGTACACAACTCCTCCTCTCAGGAAACAAAGTACATTGATGCCCTCAATGTTATTTTTCTAATTCAGAATCCTGTGAGAGATCATTGCATAAAAAACAATTTGTGCATGGGTAATTTGACATCATGAAGACTCTCCCTGCCAGAGTATTGTTTGGAAATTATAAGTGACTCATGAATCACAATCATTCAAGACTTCCAAGAATACTTTTTTGTTCTATGAATATTTAGTATGACAATTTTTACAGCATAATGTTCATACTGTTCTACAAAAACTGTCATATGATTCTGGTATACAGTTAAATTAATGTTATAACACTGTACATTATATACAAGTACTAATCACTGGCCTTCCTGGAGCCTAAAATTACAAATCTATTACAATCGATAGCAGAACAGAAAGTTTCATTTTCTACAGCGTGGATATGGACATTACTCACTTATTGCACAAAAGGATGAGAGTGCAATGGTAAAGTGCAAACTCCATCCAGGACAGAACTTTGGCTCTTCGCAAGCATCTGCACAGACAGCATGCTAACGCTAAGCTAACCAAAAACCCAGAGTGATGTTAAAGCTAAGCGAATGCCGACCCCAGCCCGGCAGCTAGGCCCTGAACTTCAACAATGATTTATGTTTCTAAAGTAAAATCAATGTGACGATCGCTTTAAAGTCTCTTTGTGTTGGTTTTCATCTTTGCTTTGTGTTGTCAGCTTTGTGTTTATATGTAAACAATAAGAGGGATAGGGATTTGTGTTGGTGTGCGGGACTGTAGCCTCTAGGTTTGTGTTGTTAAGTAATATAATCTAATATATATAGTAATATATATAATAAGTAATATAACAAGTAGTGTAACAAATTGCAAACACTGCATTACTTTTAAGAAAAGTGTTCAGCGTAATATGTGTAATATATTTGTGTTTTGAGTAATTACCCCAACAATGATCACAACTAGAAGGGAAATACCTCCAACGTGCAGAAACATTTGACCACACAGCATGCAATGAATTTGCACAAATGTAATGCCTTTTTAAATGCTGCGATGGCGGTGACTCTCAAAGCAGAGCCAATGGCAACCCAGTGAGATTTGATAAGAGAACTGATAAGGAATCAAATCGATAAGTGATATCAAAAGTGGAATCGAAATCACTAAATTCTTATCAATTCCCATCCATAGTCTTAATAAATCTGTAGCATTCGGCATTACAAACAAAGCTTTTATTCTGCTGGCACCTGTAAAATGTGGACATGAGGTTATAAAAGTGCAATACACATTAACCTGGTTTATTCCGTTTGGTTCACTTCAAAGCACAAAGAACTTTAAATGTTAAACATTGACAAAAGAAAAAGGGTTATCATTTCAAACAGATGTATTTACATGCTGTAGCATGGTGTGCATGATCAAAATGCATGCTTAAAAGAGCTTCAAAAGTTCTCTGCTCTGTTTTGATTTTATGGTGCTAAAGATAAAAAAAATAATTTTTTTTAAAGAGAATAAAACAGGCAAACTATTATCAGTTTCTAACTAACAGCATCGGAATCGGTTTGCAGTGGCAGAGAAAAGATCGGTTACTGTCTGAACATCTGCACATAGAAAGAAAGGGTGAATGAATGAATGCATAGCAGTGTAGTAGCAGTAAATACTAACAGACAGATTTCTCAAACACTCACTCAGAGACACATACATGCAGGGTCATTGCACTGACTGACACCAGAGTCTTATACAGCAGAGACTGAGTGTTCTGTTATATGTATCTGAATTGGTGAACATGTGACAGCTGCCCCTGGGTGGGTGCTTAGTCACTGAATGTCAGTGATTTCCATCCAGGAATTGTGATGTGAGTGTCTCATGTAATCATTTGTACAAATATAGGTGGATGGAAGTAAATGGGATAGCATTCATGTTAAAAATCATTTGATTTAACCGATTTAGCAATTTAATTTTGCCTATTTAAAATGATTAAAATTTCTTTTACATTTACATTTATTTATCTGTCCATCTATATATCCATCCACCCATCCATTTGCTCTTATCTATGTTATTCCAGGTCTTGGGGCACAGCAGTGTAAGCACAGATGCTGCTTCTAATTTGGAGGGGGGGCACGCACAACAGCCTCATTTCCACTAGTACCTACTCAGCACGACTTAAAAGATCCAAATTCACACACTATTAGAGGCTTCGAAATTCTCCATACCATCCAGAAGAATTTCAGTTTGATGAATGAATAATGATGAAGATGATGAAATAATATTTGACATTGGATGTATATTAAAAACTGAAGTATGGGCCAGGGGAAAGCAGCTGAGCGGTCAGGATCCAGCTCTGCTCTTGTCCCTGTGCCACTCACTGGTCTTGGCGATGAGACCATTTTAGGCGTGGAACCATGTCCTTTTCTCTGCCATCAGTATTGTGTGAGAGCGCAGAGTCTCGAGACAAAGACGAATTGTAAATCAGGGGAGGATGGAAAGTCTATCTCTTTGTGGCTTGTGTTTGTGTGTCTGCTCTTTCTCAATAGTTGTGTCTGTGTGTGTGTGTGTGAGAGAGAGAGAGAAGGATTCCTTTTCTTCTGTAAATGAGGCTCTTTTACTTTACAATTGTTCATTGACCTTTTCTTTTTGCGATGCTTAACTTTGTTTTTTCATGCATCTTCCAGAAAGGCACACATCTGATTGGTTATTAACAGAAAGACTAACACCTTGAATAAACAATTCCTATATTCTCTGTAGCCTTTACTGATGTAATATGTGACAGCTTGTAAGGGTGTTAAAAACTGGCAGAAGAAACTGTGTAAATATTTGAACATGAGGGAGAAGTTCAGCCACTGCTTACTCTGTCACCTCTATAAAAAGTTTCCATCACTCTAGGAACTCAGTCCATTTATTTTTGATGTAGTCATTTTATGTTGGCATCCTCTGCATGTTGTGAGGTTGAAGTAACATTACACTCCTCCTTATTGGTTCCTGCCCAGGTGGCTCCAGTACAGATTTTGAATCCAAGAAAGCCAAATGTAGAGGTAAAAATTCATATTGTATTTTTATGAATGAATTTGTGCATAACTCTGGTTCTGTATTTATTAATAGCAAAGAGCAATGCACAGCACATTCAGTTTCTCATTTTTAGCTGGCACTGACTGTTGTTGTTGATTAGCAAACATTAAACTTGTCTGTTCTCTGGTTCTCTTTGCACTCTCTATGCAGAGATCTTTGTGGTTATTGCGCTGTTTTTTTAGTGAATTGTATTTTCCATGAATCGGTCAATTCTAGGATGCTTCTAGGATGATTGGTCGCTACCAGACTCGGAGAATGTTCCACTGCTTTGTCATAACCGAGGTGACTGGTCGATCAGTTTGAGATATCACATTTTGTGCTGATAAAATTAACCTTTCCTGTAGCCTGATGTGAACCCCTCCAGAAATCTGACTACCTAACATAGCAATTATACCACAGGTAGCTTGATTGGTCCACAGAGTAGTTGTATCAACATGCAAATCATAAACCGGGCACACTGAGGGAAACCGATTTCTTCTAGAAAGAATATGTAAGACTCTGGCTTGTTTTGGCCTCCTTATAATGCTAATGATGCCCTGCAACCTGTAACATGTCCCGGGTGTATCCTGCCTCTTAGCCTGTGACAGCTGGGATAGGCTTCTGCTCTTCTGTGACCCTGATCTGGATAGCCCAAAGAAGGTGGATGGATAAATGGATGAATTGATGGATAATGCTAATATAGGCAGTATGTCATTAATATATTTTTAGCTCTGCAAGTTCAGTTCAGTTTGAAGTATAGGTAGATCAATAAAGTCGCATAGGGCCCCCACCATTAATTTCGATGTAATGACACAGACATGTAAAACATGTTAAAATGGGCCATAGTGCAATTCATTTTCAGTTGGAATGCAGTTTTTCAGTTTTCAGTTTAGTTTTCAGTTTGGATTTGGGATACAGACACCCTGGCTACTTTTAAGATTAGGCTAAAAACTTTCCTTTTTCATAAAGCATATAGTTAGTGCTGGATCAGGTGACCCTTCAGTCACATTTTCACCTATATAGTGGGTGAATTAATTGTGGCGGGGCGTGGCTTGCGGTGCCGTGCGGTGGAGATGGCTTCACCTGCGCAGCATCAGCAATCACGCCTCGCCAGCCTTAAAGGGTCCTGATTGTCATGTTGTTGTTGTTGATGCTGTGTGCGGCTGGCAGCAGGTGAGCTGCAGCCGCGGTGGGTGGGTGTGACAGCAACCGTATAAGTGTATCGTGTGAACCGTGTGGAATAAAAGTGATGTGGACGAACATGAGCATGTCGTGGGGTCTGCCTTGGCACCGTCACATTAATTATTAGTTATTATTAATCTTTGGCTTTCTTCCACAGCATGTCTTTCTCCTGTCTTCCTTCAATCACCCTAACAGGTCGTGGGAGATGGACTCCCCTCTGTGAGCCTGGTTCTGCTGGAGGTTTTGTTCTGTTAAAAGGGAGTTTTTCCTTCCCACTGTCGCCTAAGTGCTTGCTCTTAGCATGATTGTTGGGTTTTTTCTGTTTTCTTTGTACTATTGTAGGGTCTTTACCTAACAATATAAAGTGCCTTGAGGCAACTGTTGTTGTGATTTGGTGCTATATATAAATAAAACTGAATTGAAAAGTTTGTTTTTGTCCTACTGAGCCCTATTCAGTAGGACATTAGCAATTTTTTCTAATTCTGTAACGTGGTGGAGAATTGAAGAGAACGCAATAGTTATGAAACAAAGAAATGTGTTTTATAATGAGCTGAATATTAGTTTAATGACAAATTATTGTGTCTATTTTGTCAATTTTAGTAAAAAATGCATTTGGGGTAGATTAAGATAGTAAAGAATATCTCCACCACTGTGCTTATTTCTAAAAAACCTACTAAGTGAAAAATCACAATTCAATCAATTAATCAATAATCAAATATGTCTACAATGGTAATGAACTTTAGATCATGATGTAGAAGGGCATTTTCAGGATAGATGACTCAGAGAAAGGGTCTCAAATTTTTTGTGTTTGTATGATAAGTGGATTGAGACAGCAACAAATATGATGATGGTCGTACCAAAATGTATTTTCAAAACCCAGAGTGGTTCACCTAATAAAGGTCTCACAGTTTTATGGGGTTGTCATTGAGAACCCCTTCCACATTGCTGTTGTTGCCATGGGGATTCATCTATTGCTGTGGCATTGCCTTGGCAACCACGTATGAACTCAGACTAATTTCCTCCTGGCTGGTCATCATCAAGATTCCCTTCAAAGATATAATTAATATGCAGTATGTGTCACTGATAGTTTGCATGGGCAACAGCTGAAATAAAGTCAGTCTATTTATTCTGTTCTTAATTTGAACATTAAAGGGGTCTGTATTGTCTAAACTGTAGTGTTAAGCTACTGTTTTCTTTGTAGATACACAAAAGTGAGGAGAAGAAGTTAAATGTAAATATTATAGATAAGATGGCGCGGCCACGTCCAGACGCCTTCCTGACCGCTCCGCTCCGACTATCCACTTTTCTTGTTTTTTACTTATTTCTTGCACTGGTTTACATTCCAAAATCCGCCAGTCTTATAGTATACGACGGCAGATCACTTGTAAACTTCGGCGACAAGGCTGCACATCTAATCTTGGACGCTTTTAAACCTGACCCATCCTGGCCGCCAGAGATTCTACGCGGCGCGGTGAACAACAAAGGACGGGCCGCTCATCCGTGGCGTAGAACAAAGAAGCGCCGGGGGAAACGCGCTGGCATTAGGAACAGACTGAGACAGCAGGCGCATCGCGCACCACTGCCCAGTATCCTACTGGCCAACGTACAATCCATGGAGAACAAGCTCGATGACCTAAGAGCAAGAGTCACCTTCCAACGTGACATGAGGGACTGCAACATTCTGTGCTTCACGGAGACATGGCTGACCCCCACCGTGCCGGACCAGGCCGTAACTCCGTCGGATTCATTCTTTGTGCTCCGTGCGGACAGAACGGCAGAGTCGAAGAAAACCAAAGGTGGAGGAGTGTGCTTCATGGTAAACAGAAAGTGGTGTGATGCCAGGAGCATTTCTACTCTTTCCAGCAGCTGCTCGCCACATCTGGAATTCCTGAGCATCAAGTGCCGCCCTTTCTATCTACCCCGTGAGTTCACCTCGGTCATCGCCACGGCGGTCTACATCCCACCCCAAGCGGACACAGGTATGGCTTTGTCGGAACTACATGATGTGCTGAGTTCGCTTCAAAACAAGGATCCGGGCGCAGCCCTCATTGTAACTGGAGACTTTAATAAAGCGAACCTCAGACAAGTCATGCCAAACTTTTACCAGCATGTCTCTGTCCAACGAGGGGGGATCGAACTTTGGATCACTGCTACACACCATACAAGCAGGGCTACAAAGCTGTCCCACACCCGGCTTTTGGGAAGTCTGACCACAACGCCATCTTCCTCATTCCCCAGTACAAACAAAACATACGGAGGGAAGAAGTAACCACGAGGGAGGTGAAACGGTGGTCTGCCCAATCAGAAACCACGCTACAGGACGCACTCGACGACGTCGACTGGGACATGTTCAGAGCATGCGCAGTCGACATCAACGAGTTTACGGAAGTAGCAGTATGCTTCGTCAATATGCTAGCGGAGGAGATTATCCCCACTGCGAGAATCACCACATTCCCAAACCAGAAACCGTGGATGGTCAGCTCGATCCGCGCTGCAGTAAACGCCAGGACCGCCACCTACAACGCGGGTCTCGCCACTGGCGATATGAGCGCCTACAAAGCGGCCTCATACGGCGTGCGGCGAGAGATGCCAAACGCCGGTAC
>VVHJ01039842.1:0-11863 GCA_015107715.1 Tylochromis polylepis | reverse complement strand
CCCCACCGCTAAATCTGCCCAATTGAAAATCTGCTTTCATTTTTTCTGTTTCTCACCAAAAACACAAATTTAATAAACAAGAAAATCACAAACAGCTCTAAAGGTGTCCAGCCTTTTGGATTATAAGAAACACACCGTGCGTGTTCGTGTGTGTGTGCGCGCACGCACGGCAAGCTCACCTCACGCTGCGCCACGCCACACACGCCTCACCGCTTCCATCCTCAGAGTCGGTGACGTGCTCAGCTGAACATGTCTAATAACATCTACAACACGAGTGCTTTTAAAGCAGGACACTGTGGGTTTGTCTTATCAGCCAATCAGATTGCTCAGGAGAGGAGAGGAAACCATCAGTGAGAGAAACTGAGAGGATGGGAACCTTGGGGACACAGCAGCACACGCTGAAGGCCTGGACTCTCTCTAAACTCCAAAAGTCTAGAGAGGTAAACCACAGCTCCAGCATCAGAGCTCTGGACTGGGATAGTAGGCGGGGCACCCATTCATGTAACCAGTGATAATCATGAATATTCACACCTGTTTCCATCCACATGCTCTTACTGGTTTCAGTCTCGTGGTGTATGTTCTCGTAACAGCGGTCCAAACTTTATTGGGAATTTGTAAGAACTGGCCAATGAGATCAGACTGAAGCAGCGGATTGGCCGTGCACTCAGAGTGTCCTGGACAGGTGAGCCGCTGGAACGCTCAACTTTATTTGATGACCTGTCTCCATGCTGGTGTGCGGCTTTACTGAGCATGTCCGTGCTGCTCTGTTCACACGTCTTTTTGAATAAAGGTTTGTGTTTTATCACTCTGGTCTTTATTACTGACATGCAGCATCAGTGGGAACGATAAGGAGAGGACGGAGCCTTACTGGTGTCGGTGGTGTCGTACTGGGAGTCTTTCTGCAGCTCGTACACGTCCACCTCCACCCTCGCCTGGGAGGAGCCCTCCATCAGACTGTTGATATTCTCCCTCGCCAGAGCCAGCGCCAGACGTTCACCACGACCACACACAGACTGGTCATCCAAAATGGCCGCTGGAGGGAGATAAGGGAGACAGAGGCCTATAAACACAGCGTTAATGTTATTGGTGCTGATCGAGTCTGTTCACTCTTCTAATTATGAGTGGAGACGGCGGGTCCTGTGGAGCGAGCAGCACAGCTGGCTGCAGCTGGGCCAGGAGAAACTTTTATTTACACTTCATATCTGAGACCTGATTGGCCCCTCACCTCCTTCCACCTCCTCCTATCCCAGCATCCTCCTCTGTCACGCCAACCCTCTGCATGTCCTCCTCCACTACATCCATGAACCTCCTCTGAGGTCTTCCTCGTCTCCTCCTGCCTGGCAGCTCCATCTTCATCATCCTCCACCCCATATATCCACCCTCCCTCCTCTGCACATGCTCAGACCATCTCAGCCTCTCTGATTCTGAGCTGTCCCTCTGATGGACTCTGTCCTCTGTCAGAAGACACATCAAACACCTTCTTGGTGGTTTCCCTGAGCATTACAGCCGTACTTCCAGTCACGTGGTAACTCTTCCTACCACCCAGAGCCTGACTCAACCCCTCCCTGAACTCCTGAAGCCCTCCTCCAGGCTACCGTGACGCCACCTTACAGCCTCCTATTTTTCAGACTCCACCTTCTGCATAATATGTAGCCCACCTGTGTGCTCCTTCCTCATACATCACCTTCAGCCTGCTCCTCCCTCTTCTTAAAGTGCGTGTTCATCACAATCGTTTCCATCCTCTTTACAAAATACCGGCTGCCGTTCTGTTTCTCTCCATAACACCCAAGCCAGGCCAGGCCAGGCCAGGCCCTCCTCATCACCTCCGTTCCCTTCACCTACATGTCCATTGAACTGGGTCATCAGCCTCCCCCCTCTGAGGACACTCTCTACCACATCGTCCAGCTTCCTCTCTCTCCTCTAGCTAACATTCAGCCTGAGGTCTCCTCGGCCAGTTTTGATATGTTTTTGAGTTGGAGTGATTTTTTTCATTTCTGATAGCCAAGATGTGGGAGGACAACTAAAGCACCAAATACGAGCTTACATTCTGACAGCACAGAGTCGGGACTATACTCAGCTGTTTAGGGGGTAGCCTGTCTGCCTACAACACAGTGAAAAGAGTACCACCAGTCAAACCTGTCGACAGAGCTTCTATTTCAGTCTCTCTGGATTTTACACAGGGTCCCATTGTTGACCGTCCTGGCTACACCACTCGCCGTGATGTCTCTGCTCTACTGACGTCGCTGCCTATAAACTTTCCTGGTCGCGCTCAGATGAACAGCTTACATTTATGAACTGTATCTGAGTGCAAAAGGTGCCCGGGGTGGATGGTGGGCTTTATAAAAGCGACTGCTGATTATGGCTAAAGATCGTTCGTGTTTCAAGTAACACAATTTTTTATGTTAAAGCCACCGCCCGTCTCAAATGTTAACCAAGAGCATGTAAAGGCAGCCACGAAACATTTTAAGGATGCTGGAAATGACTGGAGAGGAGATTATGCAAGCGGGGTTGGATGAACACGACAGATTCAGCATCGGCACACTGGCAACCTGTCAAGATATTAATCGGCAATGTTTTCTCCTAATGCTAATAGAAAAAAATAATCCAATTAGATTTCCTTTGAAACATATCTGCTGTTGCAATTTACACATTTGGTCGTCTGCATGCCAGAATTTTTGCCAAGTTAATGAGTTCTCTCTAAATAAGGAAAAGAAATCAATGAATCTGTTTTCCTCATGAACGCTTTTTAACCTGACAGTAAGGTTATCAGGTCGTTTCCCCTGTAGATAAACACACACACGTCCTCTGTCTTTGCTTACACACAAGTCCATTGTTAATCAACTTTCTTGGACATGCAGGCTGTACTTCAGTCCCGGTCAGAGTTCAGAGGTGGTAAACAGAAGTGGGCTTTAAAAACGACTAAAAATGAGTCTGAGCTGGTTAACTCTGCAGTGGTCTGTAAGTGCTGATGGTACAGTCAAAACCGTCAGCTTCAGTCATGCTAACCAAGCAGCAACGGGGCAAGTGCCCAAAACTGCAGTTCCTCTCACGTCCTGCAGAGGCAGCAGTGAGTCAGTCCCCACAGACCCCCCATCTTAATACTTTACAGCAGTGAAAGACATGTTTACAGCAGACATGAGCTTTTTAAAAAGATATTATTTTTATTCTGTTTAAAGTTTGAATTATGAGGGAATCTTCAGATGTCAGTTTCAGTTATTATCGTGACACAGCAGTCACAGCATAGTGATGTCCAGCAGGTGATAACTCCAGTTTGTCCATGTTCTGGGCTGTTGGTGAGAAACACTGAGTGAGTGTAATCTGATCCAACAATCATATGAGCCCCTATGAGCAAGCACTTTGGCGACAGTGGGAAAGAAAAACTCCCTTTTAACAGGAAGAAACCTCCGGCAGAACCAGGCTCAGGGAGGGGCGGCCATCTGAGAAGGAAGACAGGATAAAGACATGCTGTGGAAGATTAATAACAAGTACGATTCAGTGCAGAGAGGTCTGTTAACACACAGTGAGTGACCGGATCTCAGAATCTCTTCTGTACGCTGCTCATGTGCAGAGCCACCTTCTCTTCACCTGAAGATACCAGGTGTGTAAGAGGTGTGATCGCTCAGATCCCAGCTGCCTTCTCCTCGGTATAACCAGCACAAAATCCCAACGCTGAACCAAACCGCGGCATCGCCAGCAGCATGGCGATGGAGCAAAAACAGATTTGATACGCGTCCCTGTGAACAGGAAGCACAGGGGAGCTGCAGCATAAAACCATCGTTTCTATTTCCCGCTACCAGCCCGGCCGCCAGCTGTGTGCGGTGACGCCTGCCGTGTTTATTTCTGCTGCGCCCTCCCAGCTGACTCCTGCTGCTGAGGCCTGATGGGAAAACCACGTGACACGGTGGTGTGTTCTCCAGGTTAAACACCGATTCAGGATAACAGGATCAGAAACGAGTCCATCAGAGGGACAGCTCAGAGTCAGAGAGGCTGAGACGGTCTGAGCGTGTGCAGAGGAGGGAGGGTGGATGTATGGGACAGAGGCGGTTCGTGGCGGCGTGATCAACACGGCGACACTAAAAATCAAAGTGAATGTGCTGAGGCTCCGTAACAAGCAGGAAGTCTGTTCTGGATTTGATTTGTGTTTCGTCAATAATTAACAGCTCTCGAGGAGAACGAGAAGGCGATTTATTGGGGAACACAAAGACAGCCAGATGGTTCGTGCTGACTTGTGTGGTCTTCTCAGAGACTTCCTCGACACCGTGAAGCTGAAAATCCAAAGATGAGGCCTTTCCAGTGGAAGATACCTGCAGCATCTTCTGATGGGAATAGCCATTCTCCTTGCACTGGTCCTCCGGGCCAGGATATGTTCTCGGAGCAGAAGGGTTCAGATGTATCTGCTGCACATAATCTGCTTTGCTTCAGCAAGGTGAGCGCCTGAGTGCGGCGCGGAGGAGGCGGGACACCTGACGGCCATTAGTAAACTCACCTGTCACCTCAGCTGTTCTCAGAGCGGTGCACTCAGTCATCACACAGCCTTTATACCATAATACTGGACCTCACTGATTTGTGTTCGCATGTGTACAGTGCTGTGCAAAAGTCTTGAGCTACCCCTCTCGGTGCCTTTCACAAGTACTAATGTTTGGGGGGTCAAAGCAGGCAAACCCACCCAGGTCCACGACACAGTTCTAATAGACTGAACTGTCGTACATGTAAAGGCACGGACCCTAAATTAAAGTAACACACTCATTGTGAAGTTGCAAACCCAGGCACCACTGCTGCATTCATCAGCTGGATGGGGAACGCTGACATTTTGAGGGGTTTTTGTGTTTTGCTATTGAGCTACCGAGAGCATCTCTGATGAACGGCAGAGGATCAGGTGAAGGTCCCGATCTGCTCTCAGCTCCTGTGTCCGGGCTTTCATGGAGGTTCTCCTCTTTGTTCAGGATGGGACGTCTGTGGGCGCTGCAGTGGACTCAAGTCACACAAACAGAGTGCCAGCAAAGGCCAGACACACACTAGTTATCACACACACACAAGCACATACACACACGCACGTACACACACACATACACAGGCACACATAGGCACACGCACATACACACACACACACATACACACGCACATACACACACACACACACACACACATACAGGCATGCACACAGGCACACGCGCACACACACACATACACACAGGCACACAAGCACATACACACACATACACAGGCACACATAGGCACACGCACATACACACACACACACACACACACACACATACACACGCACACACATGCACACACACGCACATACACACGCACACACACACACACATACACGCATGCACACACACATAGAGGTCAGTCCCGTGTCTCCGGGTGTCTCCGCGGTGCGAGGCGCTCTGAGCAGCCGTGCCCGGCTCTTGGCTTGTGGGCGGCTCCCACAGCGAGGCGGAAGAGCAGACTGGAATCATGGCGGTCATTAAGATTAAAGCAGACTGGGGAGCGGTTCAGCGGCTCTTTCGCGCTGGTGTGAGGAACAGCTCTAACATCTGCTCACTCACAGTCATGATTACAACCGATTATCTCAAATTAAGATTTATCGCCTTGCAATCCCGACTCTTTAGATCATTCTTATGATTTAGTGTCTGATAATCACAGCTCACCATCTTACAACCGCAACTTATCATCTGGTAATTTTGACTTTACGGCACATCTTCTCATCGCTAAGAGATAAAACTTCATAATAATGAGACCAAATCATAACCACGGCGTGTATTATTAACATTTATTGCTTTAACACATAAAGAAGTAAAACTGGGGCTATGTTTGCTCGTGGCTGTGCGAGAAGCGCATGTATGATGTGAGTAACGGAGCAGAGCGCTGCTGATTACACGGGCCGCTCTCGCTCATCGCGTCCACGCCTCACGGCAGTTAACCCGATTCTAACCCTGCAGCGAGGTTAGAAATCTGCTGCAGAGACAGTAGAGTGTTTCTAAAAGTTCGGACCTGCTGTCAGCAGCAGGCTGACATCAGCATTCCTGGAGCTGCTAATGTGACTAATGAGAGTCGTTTAGTCCTAACCCAAATCCAGGGTTCGAGCCCGGCCTCGGTGCATGCTCACCCTCCTATTATAACTGTTTTATTTTTAGAAGAGCAAACACAGCTTGACACAGAAAAACACTGATCCGAAATGAAACGTACTTCTGTAAATTTCTGTGTTTAGCATGTGGCTAAAACAAAGCCAACTCCAGCCGAGGGAGGGCAGCCGCGGCGGGGTTGGGGTTAAAGAGTAGTAGAGCTGAAAATGATTGTTTTACACACGATTGCAGAGTGAAGTGAATGGAATAAATCCGTCATTTCTGTTTCCGTTCACCTCTTTGTCGCGTTGTGTATGCAGGGTAACGCCTCCGACCCCATTTGTTAGTCTGGGATAAACGTATTCTCTGCGCTTCCATTCCCGTCTGTGTTTTCTGTGAATTACCTCCTGACAGCCTCCGTTACATCTCCGAGCTGCTCTCAGTTTTAATAGCAAATTATGCTGTTTCAACTTCACTCGTTACCCGGGAGGTGTGGGCACGCCTTCGCTCCCGTCCTCCCGCCCGCCGGTACAGAAGCGTCATCTTGCATTTATGAAATGAGGCTGTGTGGAGCGAGTCGCGACGCCACGCCGTGTGTTTCGTCTAACCCGAGACGTGACGGTAAAAGTCCTTTTATCGAGGCAAAGAGAGCTCTGCAGACTGATTTCATTTCAACCCCGGAGGCGGTGTACCTTCACTAAAAATTGACAAATAGGTTTCCTTGTCACTTCCCACATCCGAGTAGTTGACATTATTTGATATGAGTGTGGAAGTGTGGACTCTGGGGGCCGCGGGTAGGTCGACAGACTCAACGAGACAAGGCAAAAAGAAGAATCAACACAACCGATCGCTCTGCCGGCTGGAATCACAGCACTGCTGCAATCCTCTGGTGGCCGCCGTCTGTTAGAGGCAAACAAGACGCTCACGTTATTCAATATACACCGAGTTGGTTCGTGTTTCTACCGGACATATCGATTTTTTCCCCACCCTGGTGACTTAAAATTTGGTTTCTTTAGTGAGCTGTGATGTGGCAGGTAAAATAGCCCCCGAAGGACAGATCTTGTCAGAGCCAAACAAAGAGTTCGAGCTGCGGGATGTCTGTTATTTCTGTCTATCGATTTTCAAAAGCCTGGTGATTTGGCTCCAGGGTCGTTATCGGTGATTACAGTCCAACAGGTACTGGACAGATTTAGATGACAGACTCGTGTTCAAGTCAGGGGGGAGTGTCAATGAGCCTCCGACGTGGCAAAAGTACTCTAAAATGTTCCCAGTGCTGTGTTTCCAGTAGCTTCATGTAACGTCTGAGCAGCTACAGGAAAGCCTCCTGACCCTTCATCCCGCAGGTCCAAAGAGTCTACGCGATCTTCGATGGGTCTGATCTGAAGACTTTTGTGATATAAACTGTGAAGATTTTACATTTCTGTCACGGTTTGTGGATTTTACAGACTGTGGTGAGTCCAAGGTGGAGGGCCAAATGTCCAAAGAAGCAAAACGTAAAACATAAAAACAGGAAAATTAAACTACAGCTGAAGGCACGAAGGACCGGGAAATACACGAGGTATGGAAACAGCTGCTCCGACAGAGACTAAAGAGGAGACGGCACACAGACAACCAATCGGGGAAGACGAGACTCCTGCGGTTTCAGAGACTTCCTGTTTCTGTAAAGAAATTTCATTCACACAAGCAAATCGATTTCCAACGTTTGTGTAATGTCTCTGGATTTTTGGTGAATATTCAGTCTCTTCATTAAAATGAAATTACTATAAAAATTCAAGACCGTTCGTTTCTTTGGACGTGAGCAAACTTACAAACCAGGCATCGATATATCTGTTTCTCTTGAGGTTTTTTAAAGCTAACTGTGAGGACACGTTTTCCTGTGATGCACATTTCAGCTGTTTGTCCACACGCCGCTGTCCAGGTCAGCAGGATGTTGTCCAGGTGTGGACGTCAGACAGATGTGATGGAATGTGTTTTTGGCTGAAGGTATAACATTTATATTCAGGTTGGATTCCCCTCCAAAGTGAGACATCTGCCTTTTGAAATAAAAAGTGACACCTTAAGTGAAGAAATAAGTGCTGCCCAAACTGTGAAAAATGTACTTTGAGTTCATTTTTAAAAGATAAATCTGCGGTGACAAACTGCCTTTTACACACCGGCTCCGCTGTAGTTTAGAGATATTTAATGATGAACATAAGCTAATGATTCCTTCAGAAAGACTGATAGCACGGGCTGAAATAATTCATGCAGCAGCTGAAGGACACTGATGCTGCTGAATTGTTAAAATTCTTCACTGCAATATTTATGCTCCCCGCTCGGTTTTTAATCCTGCGAGAGGAGGAAGTATCTGCATGATGATGTCACTTAGATTTATCCCCGTGCTCTTTTTTAAACGCTGCAAGTCGTCCTTCCACATCAGGAACAGCCGCAGTCCAAAGCGACCTCAGTGGTTGAAACACACCAGGAACTGCAGTCCCGCTAATGTCCACTAGAGGACAGCACCAATTTACATTTTATCAGTGCTTATAAGTTTGCATTATTAGGGGCGTGGCCTCTTTGACTGGCAGGTGGGTGGAGCTGCTAGCTGTCCACTAAGCTGAACTGGACGTCTGGGCCGCGTTTGCGCTGTTGGAGCGTTTTTAGAGACGTCATGTGACCGATAACGCAGCCGCTGTGACATCACTGTACTAACAGAGCGTGCAAGAAGGCGGAGCTCCGGTTTTGCTGAGTGAAAGTCGAGCATTTGATTGGAGGTTACTGAGCACCAATGAGCAGGTACTCTGCGTCTGCGTGATGCGGCGTGCTAACATTACCGGAAGTTTGAGCATGCTCACAGCTGACTGAAGCAACAAGCTGGGAAAAGCTGAAATGCTTAAAGTGAGACAAAAGGAGACTTCCCACAGCCGAGGACGATCCACGGACAGCAGGACATCCTTGATGAGATGGTGCTAAAGTAAAGGAACCGTGAGATCGTTCCCACACTACCAAACATGTTTTTATTCTTTCTTCACATTAAAGTATTTGTCGGCTTAAAGTTTTATGAAGCATAAAACTGGCTGTGTTTCAGATGTGCCATCCATGCTTTATCTTTATCTACAGTAGACTGGTGCTAAACTGGTGCTATCTGAACCAACAGCTTTCTGACTGCATTGATGACGTTGAGGCCTGTCCTCCGATCTATAATTGGCGGGAGCTTTTTATTGACCCGCGAGCTGCCGTGGCAACTCGGTCGGAGACCTGCAGCATTAAACTCAGAGTTCCTCCAATTACCCACGCAGTCTCTGTCTCATCTGGGTCGTCTCTCTGCGTGGCGGTGAATCTGCTCGTATCTGATTGATAATTGGAGCCGAGTCACACGGTGCGATTTCTGTTTGTGGGACGCGGCGCTTGTAATTACTTTGACTGAGGTTTGTTTGCACAGATCAAAGATGAACTCTGAGGACACGTTTCCCTCAGATGCAAATATCCTTCATGTGTTAGAAGAGCGTCCTCGTGCTCTTCGAGTCCACGGGGTGCTGACCAGGTCAGAAAACAGCTGCTCAAAAAGGATAAAAATACAAAACCACTAAAATAGTCACATCAAATACTGAAGCAAAGTATTTTAGGTGTAATCTGTGGAAGCCAGGACTTTGGCTGCAGGACAGCAAACACTTTCACGTGACCGTTTTTTCTGGATTCTTCTTTCACATTGTGTCTCCGCTGAAATGAAACTATCATAAAAAGGGGAAACGGTGATTTCCCCCTCTCTACATATTAAACTGAAATATGAAAAATATGGAGGCTTTGTCTTTATGTGTTCAAGAAAATATGAAAATCCAGAGCCACGTGAGGCGTGGCTCTGGATTTGCTGTCTCACTTGGATTGTTTCGGAAACACACGGCGTGTTCTCATGTCTCTCCCATGGTGAACTTTTCCTCGGTGTCCCTGACAACAGCCGCACGTCTGTGCAGAATGCGAGGACGCAGCGCTCTCTCCGGCCTGATTCTCAGCACCGCGGCAGATTTCGCGAATGCGTGCGCGCCTCCTGATGTTCCAGCATCCGGCGTCCGTCGCGGGACAAACCGAACCGGCGTTCGACCGCTGACAGTTTCCCGTCACGAGCGCAGTCCTTTTATTTCCCAGCCACTGAGTCATGAACCCTGAAAGTTTGGATGTGTGTGTGTCAGATATAAGTCTGTCAGCTGGTATTAATGGTGAAAGAGTGAAAGGTGAGTCATTACACGTTGCTGGGCGACCTGGTTGCCATGGCAGCCTCCGTGTAAGCGTCTGCTGGTTTTGTTGAAGCCCCGCGAGATAAAAACGCAGCAGGGATTTGAACTCGAGGGCGAGAGATGAGCAGGGAGAAAGTCCTTATCGGCTCCAAGGAGGGAGCTGAACTCGTACGCGCGGCGTTAAGTCTCCGCTGTCACCGGAGTTAATCTTCCTCCGCGGGAGTGGCGCCAGGGCCTCGCCGTGGATCGCGAAGGGAAGTCACGGAGACGCTCCCCGATCCAGTTTCCTCTCGGTTTAGTTCTCGCTTACAAATGAAGCAACCCAGGATGGAAAAAACAGAAGACGAACACAGTGAGCGAGCAGCGGGAACAAAGGGAGGCCTCGAGGGGCTCGTAACAAGACAAACGCAGCAAAGAGATCGTGTGAGAGGAATCAAGACGACAAACAGACAGCGGCGGGAGGCGAGAGGAGAAACAAAACAGCACGGCGGAGTAAGGAGAGCAGAGGAGCGCTCGCACGGAGGAGACGCTGCTCGTCCTTCACCGCGTTCTGTGGGAAAAAACGAACACAACACACGTCTTCGTGTTTTCTATCCCCGCTGCTTCATTTTTGTCACTGATCGATGTCATCGCGTCACACGCTGGCTCACTGCAGTCTGCCATTACCTCTGTTTTCTCTGAGCAAACTGGAACTGCAGTATTTCTCATTCATAGCTTCTTAAATATGCAAAAAGCAGGATTACCGTGCCCGGCACTTGTCACTGAAATACGAGGTTAAGGTGGCGGGGGACACGCGCAGACCGGAAGTGACGCAAACCTGTCACAGCGTTCACTTCTGCTCTGTTTGTGGCTCGAGATCAGCGACTGTGAGCCCAAGATGAGCCTGCAAAAGAAAAAGGTGCATTTCACATCCAGCAATAAACAACGGTAATAAGTGAGTGCAGTAGCAGTACACGATCTTGTTTTCATAACTGAAATCTAAATTTGACCGATCGTCATGAAACCCAGCACCACACGTGTCCCTCAGTGTGACCAGGACGTCGATGGTGTGGAGCGGGTGGAGTGGGAGGTTCTGTAAATGAAGGTGCGGCGAGCTCACTTTAACTAACATACAAGGTCTTAAATAATCAGGCCCCATCTTATCTTAATGACCTTGTAGTACCATATCACCCTATTAGAGCACTTGGCTCTCACACTGCAGGCTTACTTGCTGTTCCTAGAGTATTTAAAAGTAGAATGGGAGGCAGAGCCTTCAGTTTTCAGGCCCCTCTTCTGTGGAACCAGCTTCCAGTTTGGATTCAGGAGACAGACACTATCTCTACTTTTAAGATCAGGCTTCAAACTTTCCTTTTTGCTAAAGCATATATTTAGGGCTGGACCAGGTGTCCCTGAATCCTCCCTTAGTTATGCTGCAATAGACGTAGGCTGCTGGGGGATTCCCATGATGCATTGAGTATTTCTTCAGTCACCTTTCTCACTCACTATGTGTTAACAGACGTCTCTGCATTGAATCATACTTGTTATTAATCTCTGTCTCTCCTCCACAGCATGTCTTTATCCTGTTTCCTTCTCTCACCCCAA
>VVHJ01039839.1:0-15673 GCA_015107715.1 Tylochromis polylepis | reverse complement strand
ATTATAGATAGCAGACAGTTGGTGTCGTAAACCACCTCCTCTGTTCAAGGATGGTCGTTCACAGTGGACATAGATGGCTTCTTTCACTCCTCGTTCAAACCATCTGTCTTCTCTGTCCAAAATGTGAACATCGGCATCTTCAAAAGAGTGACCTTTGTCCTTTAAATGCAGATGGACAGCTGAGTCTTGTCCCGTCGAGGTGGCTCTTCTATGCTGTCTCACAATGAGTTCACGCGAAACCTTGGCTGATTGAGACCCACACCCGTTTTCACACCTGGACTCGTGTGATTAGGTAGAGGATCAACAGGGGGTCCATGACCCTCCTGGGAGACACTCCCACAAGGCTTTAAATTCTGGGACTCTCCACCATTTACTCTTAGAACTGAAGAAGCTTCTCGGATGAGAGGAGAAACGTTTTCAAGAAACTTAGAGAAGTCCAGATGCTTTTCTTTCCAAGCTCCTTAGACTAACTGGTATATACTACCAGCAGTTGTATATAATTGGTGTATACTACCATCAATGGACAGCCGTCATATTCTGAAGTGCTCACACACACTCACAGAGAGGTCAGAGGAGCTTTTTTGTGAGGAACAGTAGGAGGGAGTCGAGTCAGACGACTGTCAGTAGATGCTCAGAAGAGTGCGAGTGGTAATCTCTATTATTAGACTACAGATTATACTAAATGAGCTACAACTGCACACATGCACACACGCACACATACACACTTATCTTTGGATTATAATCCCAGTCCCACAATCTCCATCTGGCTCAACCAATCATGTCCCACCAAATCCTGCACAGCCTGCTGGGTAACCTACATTCAATAGTGTGTTCATCTGTGTGCGTGTCTGCGTGGGTGTTTGTGTGTGTGAGTGTGTGTGTTTGTGTGTGATTGTCGGTGGTAATCCCCAACAGTCTGTAATAGAGGAACATCTGGTTTATCTCATTGACCCTGAAGTTTCCTTTTTTTGGGAGGTGAAAAATAGAATAAGGAAAAAAAATAACATTTACAGATACTTTTGCAAAAAAATGTAATTAAAGTAATGTTGTTTATAATTAATGTACATGTCAGTAAAAAGACTAAATCAGCATCATATCCTAAAATTAGCCTAGTGGGGAGTTTTCGAGACAGAGAAACGACAACAAGGAAGGAAAATCTTTAAGAGAAACTAGTCTACGATGGTGCTGTTTTTCTTTTTTCACCTCAGAATGTGAACTTTGCAACATAAAACATGTCATTTCAACTGATTAACATTCATAAATGTGTTGATGGGTCTAATGATGTCACAGTATATTTCCTCTAAGTGTGCCTGTAGCTGGTGGGACAGGAAGGCAGTTCATTAGTGTCGGGGCCCCTGGGGTCTTGGGTGCCTTTGTTAGCAGTAGCAGTCAGTGCTAGCAGTGCAGTCCTGGATTTTAGTGTGGAACTGGAGGTTCACCTTGAGCAGTTAGTGTCAGGTCCTGATGGAGCAGAGCAGCTATTTAAAGACAGAGCTGAAGTCACATTGTCCTGAAGTGAAGGTTGGACATATAAAACAATCTTGCTGTGCCTGCTATTATAAATACGTGTGTGTTTAATCTGTAAAATATCATCTCCGTCATAAACATGAGAGGATTAAAATTTACACAAACACACCCTGAATCAAAACATGATCCAAATTAAATCCCTGATTCTGTAAAACCGTCTCATTTCACAATGAGAGAAACAGTTAATAAATCAATAATAACTATAAGAAATATTCAGAGTAATTAAGGCAATTATCATAATGAACTTTTAATGTAGTCTCCTTTATTAATCTGAAAAGGGGATGTGCTAAAATAGATGAATAGATGTGACCTACACATGCATAGGTTATGTTTTTACTCAAACACTTTTCAGCTTGTTCTTATTCACCCTTTCACACACATGCTCACATCAGTGACAACGGTACTGCAGTGCAAGACTGCTTTAGTCCTTATTCAGTGGTGAGTGGCTGGTGACCCCCTGGAAAACCTCGCTAGGCAAAAATGTGAATTCCCTGACCAGCTGGTGAGTGGTTGCTGGAAGGTTGCTGAGTGAAACTGGTTGCAAAGAAGGTGCAGCACCAAAAACCTGTTTATGATTGTTCTAATCACTGGCAGTTTGCATGGAAGAGGCTGACTTGTCTGGAAATACTCACCATTTACTCAAAAAAGAGCTCCACAAACCCAAAACAGAGATTGTTCACCTTAAGAATAAATATTGTTCATTACCAAGGAATGGTTTTCTGCCTCCGCCACAACACTGCCGGTATAAAACAATACTTCTATCGTGGCTGGCTATTAACTTATTAAAAGAACTGATTTGACTTCAGTGTTGGCGATATCTGATGACATGTCAGCTGTGCACCATAAATATGTTCAAATGGACGACTGTCCATTAAAATAACTCTCAGTCGACCTTTTTTTTTTGCTCTTGGCAAGTACTTTCAGAGTGTTTGCAAACTAGTCAGCATCTTCCATTGCAAAGTACTGACGACCGTGGCAACCTGCTTGTGACCAAAGCAATTGCACTGAAGTTTTTCAGCGCAGCACTTTATATGTCTTTGCTACCACTCACTCAGCCGTTGCAGGCTTGTGTAAATCAGGTCTTAGTTTCAGTCGCTGTCACATCATGACTGCTGGTGTTTCATGTTTAAATATAATTCTTTTAATTAATTTTTTTTTTTTTTTACTGTGTTGGTCTCTATCTGGTTGGGTTATATCTGGATCTCCATCAAAAATAATGACTCAAAAATGTGTCTGTGATTTTCTCCACCAATCTATGACTTTCACATCTGAAGATGTCTGCATGTTGTTTATTTGATCTCTGCAGACGCCCACATGCAAAATCTGACGCCGTGCTCGAGCTTGAAAAGCAAACCGGACACTAGCTTTGTGCTCCATATGTACTTCATGATGTTTAGATTAGTCAAGCAGTTTGCAAATGTGGTTTGCTTCAGGAGGTTGCCGTCATGTTGTTTATTCATTCAAATGCTTATCCACTGGAAAAAATGAACTTTGTGGTAAAAAAAAAAGTTTGAAAACTGTTCAGTGTGCTTTCGAGAGTTTCAGCTGACTGAATGGAGATTGCAGGAAAATAGCAATGGCATAAATAGTTTTAAAAATGCGTGTTTATTGATCTAAACCTGCTGAGAGGCAAACAGCAGCTCTCCTTTTGACAAAGTGAATACAGAAGATTTTATCCTTTTTTTTAATGTAAGAGAGGAAAGTTTTAGAGACAACACGGACAGAAAATTGAGCATTTGGGCAGAGGACAGAGTGCCTGCAGGCAATCACTCATCAGATTCTAGGTTTTTGTGTGCTTGTATCACTCATGAAGTGAGGACCTAAATCTGTTTGCACAGTCACACAGCTGGCAGAAAACATGTCTACATAAGGTAAATCATTACATTTCATAGGGGAAGACTTAAGTTAAGGATTAGGGTAAGTCTACAGGAAATGAATGTCAGTCTGTGCGATGTCCTCTAATGTGATGGAAAAACAACTCTGTGCGTGTGAGTGGACTGACCACAGTGACATCACCAGTGGTGTTTTTACAGCACAGTGTTTCTCTGACAACCGCAAAACAGTCACACAGAAGTCTGCACTGTCTGCAAGCGTGTCATTCCACCTGTTGGAGCTTTCCATTGGACTGCCGTGACTCTTTAATTCCCTTGTTTATGTCTCTTCCTCACAACTCTAAGGATGGAAGAACTTCATTTTCATAATAAGCAATGGGCTTTCGTTTTGGGCTACAACTTAACTTTCCTATAATGATGTGTAAAAAAAAACAAAACAAGAGCAGCCATTTTATTTAAATAAGGGCACATTTCATCTGATTTCTGCTGTTCCAACACTTATTATATTACAAGTCTGTTGTGGCCTCATGAAAAACGATTCTGAGAAATAACAATTACTATATTTTTACTGATGTCCACAGAAGGATTTTATAATAATCCTTCACAGACTTTAAATAACAATCTGTGCTCAGCAGAATTTGTTAAAGTACAAGGCTACAGTGCAAAAACTGTCTGTGATTAAACTCAGGTCAGAATTACTCATAAAAACATTTTCCAGCAGATGCCTAAGGACAATTCGTGAGACATGTAGCTCCATGAGCAGGAGTTTCTATGCACTTTTTTACAGGGCGTGTGGATTTGAAGCTTTAATTTTAACTTATTGCAGGTGAGTTCTTTTGCAGTCAAGCAATAATATTAAAGCTTCCTCATGATTTTATTTCTCACTCTTCATCTCCTTCGAGATGCTCACAAGGTTAATATCCAAAGTGATGGTAAACCTCACCTGATTGCTTGTTATACATCTCAGGAGACAGGAGAAAGCATGACAGTGGTAATCACCTCGTGTGTCCTCACAGTGCGTTCAGGTTTCGGCCCCCTGCAGCTCTTCAGATCCACTTTAGCCTCAACGTGAATGCGATCTCATCCCACTGGTAGTGCTGTGTGTTTTTTTTATGTGAAATGCTGAGTACAGATATGGATGTGATATTTGGCTTATTCCTGCACTGAATGCCAGTTCCAGCGTCCAGGCTTAAGCTTTCTTCTTGCTACAGCCAGCCATAAATCTTGGAGCTAGTCTGAAGCGGGGTAAGGCTGATGCTCAACATAAACTAGAAGACAATGAAAACACTTAAAAGAGAGTCAATCTGGCAGTGTGTCATAAGATTTTGGTCATAGGCCAAAGGATTTTCCAAAGACTGGAGGCTTTCGATTTGCAAAACTGCAACTAGATTTCTTTTGAGATTATTTCCCATCATGTCCCTGATATAAATTTACAAGAAAAATACTGAAGAATGAAGTGGAAGCATGGGCTTGGAGCACCTTGACTGATGACTGCCTATATATGATTTAACTTAGGATGATATTAAACATGCTGGATTTTCTTGTAACATTAAAATAAGAAAATAAGCTAACTTAAGACAGTTCTAAGTTTTATGGCCACCTTACATCAAATGATTAAATTGACAATTGCATGCGACTGTCATGAGTTTATTGTGACTCTCAGTAGTTGCCAGTGAGACTGAAATTGCTTGGAAACATGGTGTAAGGTGTAAAGCTAACATAAGTCATCTTGTAGCATTTTAGCAAACATGTAGCATTATTGCACTTCTTGTGTCGACCTTAAAACAAGACTTTTAGGGAAGTGTTCGGCTGGACATATCGAAAAATAAATCCCCGCCCTCAAAGATATTTATGGCTAAAATTCTGACTTTAAGTAATTTGATTATATGTAAATTTTGCATGTAATTTTGTTACATAAGTACAATGCAATGGAATCTGGTCAAATGAAATGTACTTGATTGGTATACATTCACTTTATACTAAGCATATTTTACTTAATGATTCATTATTTGAATAAGTAAACCTTTGATTTTATATATTTCTGCTGCATTTTACTCAAAATTATTGCTTGATGTTTATGAAGGCCAAGACTCATTTTTGAAAGCAGGTCACCGTCTTTGTGAATGAAAGGATTGTACAGTGTATAATAAAAACAGAAACAATGCATTTTCAGAGCAGCAAGATACAAAAAAATGCAACAAAATAAGCAGATACAATGAAAACACAGTGAGTCTCAGTGAGTAATCAGTATGCCAAAATGATAAAATTATTAGTGGATTAGATTCTTGTTTGCATTAGTATGAGCAGTTGTTTTTACCTCCTTCTGTTAAAATTCTAGTGTCATGATAACGCTTGTCTTCCTCATGAAAGATGAAGCTGAAAATCTGTTTATTTCTGGGTGATATAGAAATTTTTGCCTGTTTAATCCTTTTAGAAGCTAACATGACATTATGTTTTTTTAAAATTATAATGTAATACTGTTGCAGAACTGACTAGTGATGATGCTTTCAGTCAGACTGCTCTTTAGTGCATTACGGTGTTTTATTATTATGTTTGGTTGATTAGGTTAGGAACAACTGTCATGGTTTTATACATGAATGAACTGAACTTTTAAACCTTCAAGCTTTTATTTTAAAAACAGATTTAAAACAAGACATGCAGTAGAATCAGTGATATGATCTTTTGTATTTTACGTGTTCCCAACTGGAATCATTAAATCATCTCTTCCCCACAATAACCTCCATAAAGGCAATGTTTAGCTTGTGGTTTCAGGTCAGAGCTATTCCACTTTTGGTTTTGAGGTTAGACACGAATTAGTTTGCTGAGACTTGACCTTGTACATTCCACTGGAGGGAAATCGCAGCCTTCAAGAAAGCTCTCTGTGTGCAAATGAAACAAAGAAAGAAAGATTAAGCAGATACTAAAATATTTATATGGAAACTGTTTGGTTAGACTGATGTGTCCAGTACTGAACCCTCCCCAAACAAAACAAAACAAGAATTTATGAGAAAAATAGCAATGGAAAGATTTTTTTCCAAGATAAAGACAGCTGTGAAAATATGTGTAACGCATCAGTGTGCATCGCCTCAGAAACTGCAGTGAGGCAACAGTTTGTCACAGTGACTTTTTTCAAGACCTTACTGCAGAAGAAGATGCGGCCTATATCCAATGTCATATTAGCCGATACACGCAGTTACCCATGTGATTAAGAATGTGTTTTACTTCTAAACAATGTGACACTGTTTCGCAGTGAGAATATACAATTTATATATATTAAAAAATGCACAATTTGTAATACGTTTGTTCTGATGTTGGATCTCAGATTAATTCAGGGACAAACATCACATCACTAGTACTTTGTTTCACCATCTCTGCTGCTGGCTACCGCTTTGTATACTGTGTGTGTCTTTGACCACTGTTATTACCAGTTCCAAGCCTCGGGGTGAGAGACAGCCACTCTCCAATCTCTCTCTGTCTTTTCAGATCTCCATTAGTTTCTTTTCCCTGTCGTCCCCTGAGGTTACCCTGTGTGCGTGCACGCACGTGTGTCTATGCGGTGTCTCTTTCAGGGAACAGTGACATACATTGGTGCCCCTCGCCTCTTTATCTTTAACCTCAGCAGGATTCAGAGCTTTCCACTACTCAGACGAGCTCCTCATTTGTCCACTCGCAGAAATAAAAACACAGTGGGAGCAAGACAAGATCAGATTATATAAGATTTAACAGGGGGAGACCTGGTATCTTTGGTTATGTTGTCACATAAACTGAAAAGCATCTTTGGTTTGAAAAAAAAAAACCCCTTCAGACGAGAATAATGGTTCATAAAAGATTTCATACACCACTGAACAATAACACACGCCTGGTGGTTCCTGAAAAGTTGACATACATTTTGTACATAAATGGTTTTTAACTAACAATGGTCAGTTAACATAATAGTAGTACACAAGTTGAGTGAAGCTGGCAGGGCTTGAGCAGGACCTGGGCATTGTACGGCCTCCAGGCCATATCTGGCCCTTTGGTTACCCCTGACTGGCCCACAATTAGAATTCAAATGTAAAACAGACAGCACGCAGTTTTCCAATTTCAACCTTCAAACACTCCTTCATAAGCTCAATCAGAGAATGAATTAATGTTTTTTGTTTTTTTTTTGCAATTTTGTAGGAAATTATTTTGATGGTGACTGCTACTTTTCAAAGTTTATTTAGGTACTTGCATGCAAATGACTGGAGCTTCATTGTAAATGCATTGAAATGGATGTTTGTGAGAGATGTGAGTTTGCTAGACCTGAAAAATGTCAGCTCGCATAAAAAAGAATGCAGAATGTAGAATTTTTAACAAGACATGGACTTCGAAATATTTATTTAATGAAGGCAGAGGCAATGTCATGTTGAAGATACAGATACAGGTACTTGGGCATTGTACAATGAAACTGGAGCTGAGCTTATGTTTCAGCAGATTAGCATACATACATTCTTACTGCTTACACTCAACATTCATCCACAGAATTAAATAATACAATAAAAATGCAATATAATAAGATAGCTAATTAAAAAATAGTAAGCAAAATAGTGAGTATAATAAAAATTAAAATAGCAAATATGAAAGTATAAATACACATAAAGACACATACAGTTCTGCTAAAAAAGGACATTGCACTTGTTGGTATAGCAGCAGCCATGGAGCGTGGGTGTTATTGAATATTGTACTGTCTTATGCTGGTGTTTTGTACTAGATGTAATGTTACATTTGGCACTATTGTACTGAATATTACACATCAGTTTGTGGAGATCAGATTGATGGGAATAATTTAAGAATCACAGTTTGAATGAGGGGAAAGATGCAAGAATGGCTGACGCAGAGTGGGAATCGACATCTAAACCTTTGCTAGCTAAGCTAAAAAGTAACAAGGACTTTTATACCAAGCTTCACACGTCCATGGATGGAGCAGTCTAGGCCAGCTTTGTGATTTCCCCCAAAAATTCTTCCCAAAAAGTAAGCCATTCTGTCATTGGGGATTTTATCAAAGCGTGTGTGGTGGACTCTGCCATGCTCATATGCCCTGAAGAAAAACAAAGCATTTGAGAATTTGAGAAAGGGATGTTTTCCCTTCCCTCTGTCGCCAGTAAATTCTTGCTCTTAGTGGTTTGTTGAGTTTTTTTTCTGTAAAATCTTTACCTTATGATGTAAGCCCACCAAAACATTGTTGAGAAGATGTTGAAGCTGATAGAAGACATTAGTTATAAACAGAGAAGAGATTTTTTGAAAAAAGTGAGAGATTAATATTTGTCTTCTCTGTCCAGAGGCTCGTACAAAGAAGGTCACCATGCATCACAGAATGAGACGTACAGTTATGCAAAAAGAAACGTTTTCAGAAGGCTCGTTCCAGTTATCTGAAAAACTAAGCACAGTCCTTGATTTAGTAGCTTGTTGAACCACCTTTAGCAGCAATAACTTGAAGTAACTGTTTTCTGTGTGATTTTATTAGTCTCTTACATTTATGTGGAGGACTTTTATTCCACACTTCTTTATAAGGTTGCTTCAGTCCATTTATTTATGCACACTGTTAAGGGCCTGCCACAGCATTTCAGGACCGGGCCACTGCAGCACCTTGATTATTTTCCTTTTCAGCCACTCTTTTGTTTGCTGGTGTTCTTGAATTCATCGTCCTGTTTCAGCTTTAGCTGTCAGACAGATGGCGTCACATTTGACTCTAAAATATTTTGCTGTACAGAGGAGTTCATAGCTGATTCAATGTATGCAAGATGTCCAAGCCCAAATCATCACCCCTCCACCGCCGTGCTTGATAGTTGGTTCCTCAGGTTTTGTGGTTTGTTCAGATGCAACTTTGCAAACCTAACCTCTGCTGTCATGTTCTTTTCAGAGAGGGATGTACTGATTTTTTTCACAGGACTCTAACCCCAAGAAGAAGACAGTTTACATGAAGATATAAATAAACTGATAAAAAAAAAACCCAAATGAAACAAAAAAACCCAACACCAAATACATTTATTTGCATTTTTTAAACATCGGTGAGGGGATGTAGACGTCCACTAAGCTTTCCAATAAGAACCAATTTTAGACTTTTTTTTAGGAATCTTTCCACGTTCTAAAAATATAACTTGTCACCTTTTACTTGTAACCAGATTTAAACATAAAAGGGTGTTTTAAAAAGCTATAAAGGGCCGACCGGGTTTAGCTTCTTGGTATGACTAGTGTTGTGAATAGGAACTTTATAAATAAAGTAAAAACTGATTCAGATACCTACTTGCTCTTATTAATATCACTTGAGGTAGCTGTTCATGTTTCTAACAGTGGCCACTCATGTTAAAAGTGTGACCACTGGTAGAATAAAAGAAGCCCCAGCAGCCCTAATGGCATTATTCCCATACAGCACTGTTATAAAAAGGATATGTAAAACTGTTGACACCTCCAGCTGCAAAGAAGGCTGATTATTATGTTTTTGTATATATCTTTTTAATCCATAGAGGTATTATACCTCTAGCTGGAGCTTTATTTGGTCGACTTCATCCCAATGAAAAGTTAAAGGCTGAGTGTTATGGTGTCTGTTAGGTCAGTGATGCTCAGTAGGCTGCACAGTATGGAAGTATGCCATCAGCTGAACACTTTTAATTCAAATGAGTGCCATCTCTGAGTTTAGTATCCAGTTCTCGATGTTCATTATGGTCTTGCACTTCTGGATTTAGTAGTCACAGTCTGAGATTCACACACTGACAGAGATGATGGACTGCATTTCACCACAACATTAAAGACATGCAGATGAGGCTGAAACTCAGTCAGGTGTTTCTTTGAAGTCTTTTTCAGGTTGTTGAGAAGCTGTACCTGAACATATTCCTACTTTTCCTCCTCAGTCACGAATTACATTGTTGCTTGACCGGTGTCAGTGTGTGTGTGTGTGTGCGTCTGTGTGTGCTTATGTATGCATGAGATTATAACCCACAGCTGGCCTCTCTGATTACTGACTGCCTGGTCAGCCTGGATTAGACTCACACACACACACACACACACACACACACACACACACACACACACACACACACACACACACACACACACACACACACACACAGTACAGCAGAAAAGCTAAACACACATTTCATTTGGATCTTGAGCTCTCAGTTCACTGACTTAGTCTTTCTCTGTCTGCGTCTTACTTTGTGTGTTTGTGTGTGTGAGAGTGAAAATGTGTGCATGTATTTACCTGTGTGTGAGAGTGTGTGTGTAATTCCCAGCTCAATAGAGCAGATATATTTAATCCTTCCCTAACTGAAGCTGATGTCAGCATCAGCTGGCTCTCTCGCTCTCTCTATGTGTGTGTGTGTGCATTTTGAAGCTAATTCATCACAGTGGCAGATTAACCAGCTGTCTGCAGAACATAAAGTCCACCACTAACAACCAGCTGGAAGAGGGAGCGAGACAGGAAGTGTCTCCTGATAACTGAACGATGACATGGGTTGTTTTGTGTCTCTGCCTTATACATTAAAGTGTTAGTCTCTGTTTACCTTTATAACTCTAAATGCTGCATTACCAGTGAGCCTCAGTACCTGCATCTAACAAGACACAGGGAAACCAGTTTGAAACATTTTTTTTTTAAAAGTGTCAAACTGTGCATGACAAATCAACAAAGAAAAAGCTGGTAAGTAAAACTAAGGGAGATGTTTCAAGCTACCCTCCTGTGTACCGCCCTGGACTGGCTGATGCAGGCTGATCTAGATCAGAAAACGGTCTCCCACCAGAGATCACTCCAGCTAGTCTCAGGCCAAACCTTGTCTAGTGGCCAACCTCACAGAAGTCCTATGGAGCTAACGGCACCATGGCAGGCTAAAGTGGGCAAAGCACATGAACCCAAAAGGCTCAAATAGACGGACTTATCAGCCGAGGCAGAACAGCATACCCAGCTGCTCACTGTGGGATGCAGAACAGTCAACAATCAGGCAGTTGAAAAGTTGAAGAGGGGGTTCAAGAACGAGCTGTCCAGTCACGCTGATGAGCAGGTGACTTTGAAAGTAGAGAAAAAAGAAGAAGAAGAACAGCTTGATTCTGCTGGAGGTTTCTTCCTGTTGAAAGGGAGTTTTTCCCTGCCACTGTCGCCAAGTGCTTACTCATAGGAGGTCATCTTGGGATTTTGTTGGGGTTTTCTGTAGTATTGTAGGGTCTTTACCTTACAAGATAAAGGATGGCTGGGCTAAATAGACAATATATTGATGCATTCATTACTACTTTACAGAGGATATAAGAGCTTATTGGACTCTTGAATATGCCTAATATTGGCATGTTGGCAGTGCAGACCTCTGTGTCTTTTTTGATTTTCTGTGGTCTGGGTTACAGCTGAAGACTAGCCTTTACTGAGCCACTGTGGCGTATAGACACTATAATAATGTTGCATGTTTCATCCTGCCTCCCTTCCCTAACCCCCAACCGATGGCTGCTCTTCCCTGAGCCTGGTTCTGACATAGGTTTCTTCCTGTTAAAAGGGAGTTTTTCCTTCCCACTGTCACCAGGTGCTTGCTCACAGGAGGCCGTGTGATTGGTGAGGTTTTCTCTGTGTTATTGTGCCGTTTTTACCTTAAAATATAAAGCCGCTTGAGGCCTTTGCTGTTGTGATTTGGCGCTACATAAATAAAATGGAATGGCATGAGCCAGGCCTTTACTTTTATTCCTCAAGTTGCAAATACCACACGCCTATCCTAACATTATTTAACTCCGATTTCAATAATTTAAACTTCACTTCACAGTGGCTCAGACTACGTGAGTGCAATGTAACCTGTCACAAACTCACATGAAAGAAAGATTAGCTCGACTGTCAGCACTGTTTCACACAGTGCACAGCTTTTAACATGTTTTATTGTAAAATTTAATGTGTTTTATGTGCAGAAACTATAGTTTCACTCAAGCATACTGAGTTGTTTTGTGTCGCTGTGCACAGGGGCAAAATCGAGTGTCAGTAGTAGAGAGGAGTACACCTTGAGTTAGTGCCATAATGATCGCATCCCTGTATTTATAGGAGTAATGTACATTGTGGCAATAAACCAAACTTAAATGAGAGGGTGTGTGTGTCTTATCAGAGGTCATGTGACTTGGCAGTGCTGTCAGGACAGCAGATGGACAAAGTCATGGTTTGACCTACACACACACATATGTCATGCTTCCTCTCTCTCCTCTTAGTCATTACTTCATCACTCTCCCTGTGAGCGTTTGATGCGTCGCGCTTTGTATCCGGTGTCATTCGGGCCTCACTCGTGTCTGTCTGTCCACCCGTCCGCCCATCAGCAAGTGTTCCTGTTTAAGCCATGCTGATGTTTGGTGTCACCTTCACGCTGGCACTGCAGGCAGAGTCGCTGTGTTGGATCACTTCAGTGTTATTTTGTGATGTTTCTCTGGATTTCTTTGCTAGTGTCTTTAAGATAATGTCTTCTAGTGACAGATATTAACCGGTGTGTTTAGGAAATTTCATTTTGAGTTTCTTTGAAGGTCATCTGAGTGGATTTGCAACTTATTTGACTGTTGAGAGAGTAACTGCTTACAGAGCTGGTAAACCTTTGGAGCTGGCACACTCCTGATGTAGGCAAATGAAAATAACTCTCTAACCTTTCTGCATCGCTGTTTTATAGTTTCATATATTATTTTATAGCACATGCTTAGCTCATGTTCAGGTCAACATCACCGGTATCAAAATGTTTTTTCTAATGGTCAGCTCTTCAATTCAATGCGTCAAAGCTCATTCAAGTTAAAATGAAAAAGTAGATGTCTTTGGTCTTTAGTTACTTTAAACCTTAATGCAACTTTCTGAGCAATTATCCCCAAATAATTCCACATTAAATGAAAACTAAGAACAGTGATTGTAATTTGTGTTTCTCTCTCTTCTCTTCTGCAGGGATGAAGACTCCTCTCAGCCCCTCTCAGCTCCTGGAGAGTGGGCACATCTTTGGCTTTGGAGGGATGTGTCAAGAGCTGATGGACACGCCCACACCTACGTCCATCAGTCTCTCTGTCCCACAGACTACATCCTCAGGTGCCTGGCATGTTAAGTGATCGGCAGCACAGTATACCTCTGCAACTCGAGGCAAACCTTGTAGTTTTCTCCTCCCGTCCCTGCTTTTCTTTTCAGGTCAGAGCGGGGCATACTCGCTGTGTGAGGTGTGTAACCTGCAGCTGACCTCTGCTGCTCAGGCCCAGCTACACTACAATGGCAGGTCTCACCTCCGGAGAGTGAGACAGCTGCAGGCTGGAGAGAAGGGGCAGCAGGCAGCAGGTAACTCCCTTCTGTAATGTGACTGTTATATCACAGCAGCGTCTGCATGAGCACATGTAAAAATCAACTAACATAAGATTAGTTAAATAAGTGTTAACTGTGTTCCCCAAGATCCAAACAAAGATTTGAATGGAGAAGAAACTAAATAATAATCTAGTGTAGCAGCAGCAGCAGCAACAGAGATTCTTCTTCTTATTGTCGTCTCTTTATATGTTCTAATGGGTCTTTGATGTCTTTGATATGACAGGGGCCCAGTCCAGGTCTCTTTCCCAGGTCATAGGGCTCAGTTCCCAGCCTGCAGGACTAACTCCAACTCCTGGCCCAAATTCAGGCCTCAGCGCTCCTTCCAGCACGACTGCAGGTAGGACCAGGGATACATCTTGTTTTGCCTCACATTTTCAGTTATAAACCGACAGGTGATACGTGTCCTGCGTGAGAGGAAATAACTAGCCTGTACTTTGCACTAACATGCCAGCCATCCTGAGTGAAAGGCATGCGAGTTGTCAGGATTACCAAAGGGGCATTAAGAGCTAAACAGGACGTTAATTTGTAAAGTCTGACTGCTGTCTGCTGAGTGAGCGTGACTTTGGCTCATCCATCATCAACAGCTGCTGCCCCCTGGGAGAGGTCGCACTGTGTGTGTGTGTGTGTGTGCGCGTGTGTGTGTGAATGCTAGATTGGAGATTGAGGTCTAAAAGGATAAACTGAACCCGCATCAAGTGACGTTATCACCGCAGTTTTTTACGCAGCCTCTGTATATTTAGCTCAGCCTCAGCACCTGCTAGTTATGTCAGCATTGTGAGCTATGCTGTGGCTGCTGTTGTATAGGATGTGAGTCCATCAGTCAGTCCATTTATGTAATTCAGTCTAAAATATCTCTGTTAAATTGATTGTTTGTAGTTCATGATGGTTCCCAGTGGCTCTCAGTGACTTTTGCGATTGCCCGACTTGTCTTATAGTTAAAATGCAAATTAATATATAAATACCTCAACATTTTTAAATTAAATAAAATGGTTTGGTGGTTTGGTTTAGTTTTAGTATTGCCGGGTCGTAAATTTAAAGCATTTGTTAATTGTCTTTAGACTGAAAAGATGTAAATTCAGACTTTTAAAATCCTTATTAAAACCACAACATTAAAAAAAACTCACTGGAGAAGAGCAGAGTTCAGTGCAAGCTGTTACACACTTAGAAGTGCTGGTACATGTGTACTTTGATCGAATTGGTCAGCATACAAGATTTTTGCCTCCTCTGCAAGGAGGTCTTTACATAACTCATCATTAGTCATCAACTACAAAGCACAATCATTTTAAAACGGTATGATTAAGGTACATATCATATGTATTCAGAAGCAATAACGTGTTATGACATATTTATAGTTAGCAGTAATTAATATTGCTGACATTTTTACTAGGATCACTTGGTTATGTCAAAATCTGCCCCAAATGTTGACAAGAGGTATAAAGGGTTTAAAACTATCTAAGTCAACTATTAATACAAATTATGAGGTCATAAAATAAGGTGTGTACATGCACATAAGTGTTCCGTGTAAAGTATAGATGAACTATGGTACAAAATGTGGATAATGTACAGGATCCTAAATTGTTAGCCTGGCTATATAGATCAAATGCTTAACATATTAATTCCATTAAATATATCAAATCAAGCATAACACTTCCAGTATATAATCACTTATATAATAAGATCATCCAGTACTTATTTTTTATAAGTACTGGTAACCTCACAGAAGTCCCATGGAGCTAACGGCACCATGGCAGGCTAAAGTGGGCAAAGCACATGAACCCAAAAGGCTCAAATAGACGGACTTATCAGCCGAGGCAGAACAGCATACCCAGCTGCTCACTGTGGGATGCAGAACAGTCAACAATCAGGCAGTTGAAAAGTTGAAGAGGGGGTTCAAGAACAAGCTGTCCAGTCACGCTGATGAGCAAAACAGCAGGTGACTTTGAAAGTAGAGAAAAAAGAAGAAGAAGAACAGCTTGATTCTGCTGGAGGTTTCTTCCTGTTGAAAGGGAGTTTTTCCCTG
>VVHJ01039835.1:0-10354 GCA_015107715.1 Tylochromis polylepis | reverse complement strand
CATAGGTACTGAGAAGTGGTCTGTGGTCACCACCTGCAGAACCACTCCTTTATTGGGGATGTCTTGCTAATTGCCTATAATTTCCACCTGTTGTCTATTCCATTTGCACAACAGCATGTGAAACTGATTGTCAGTCAGTGTTGCTTCCTAAGTGGACAGTTTGATTTCACAGAAGTGTGATTGACTTGGAGTTACATTGTGTTGTTTAAGTGTTCCCTTTATTTTTTTGAGCAGTGTATATTTGTTACCAAACCAACAGGACGGTGCAAAAGAAAAAAAAATCTGTGTATTTCTACGATGGCATCAAAGTAAATGTAGTAACTGCTGCTGCTTTTGCATGAAATAATTGAATCTCTGTGCCTTTTCATGGTAGAGGGTGACCTGACTGACCAGGCGAGCTGCCCACGATCCAGTGGCTCTGATCCACAGACAGTCATAAGCGACACTGTGGTGCTTTCTGCCACTGTGAAGGGGAAGGTAGCGACTGTGTCTCCTCACAGCCCCACATTCAGACACAACCCATTCAACGAGGACTCGGACACCAATACCTCAGCTGACGTCACACCAGTTCATGTGCCTAGCCGCCACAATAGCACCACCACAGGGGATGACACGGAGATCAACAGCAATGAGCTTGAGGTTATTAGGTAGGGTAGATACAGCTTCCGTTACTGGCATGCACATATTTCTGGTGTTTCAAACCAGAGCTAATGCCTCTGTTCTTCCAGGATGGCAAAACGAAGGAAACCAACAAAGAAGAGACGTGGAAAGAGCTTTACAGATTCCATCAGCAGCACCCATAACTCCATCTCTTCTGAACAAGTGGAAATAGAAAGTAGTATCACTTCAGTAGATGCTGATTTAGTAAACTGCTCTGTAGTGAAGCTGTATGATGAAGGAGAGTTGAGGAGAAGCAGGCTTGGATCAGAGGTTCTGGATGAAGGACGCGATGATGGAACAGGCCTGCGACTCCCAGAGATGACAGACACCTCCATGGACAGCGTGGGCCAACCGCTGTGTGACGTCATTGACCAGCTCAATGGGGCTCTGGATAGAGAGGACACCTGGGAACATCCAGGGGAGGGCAAAAATAGTGAATGCTCTTATCGGAGCTCCGAGCCTCCTGCACAGCAGCCCTTTCGTAAGGATTCAGGGGGTAAACCACCTGATCCGGCCCCAGGAGAGACCTCTTGCTCCCCTCTGGCCAAAAGCCCCGACTTCCGGCCGGCCTCTCCTGTTCCTGCAGACGTTTGCTGCTTTACCTCCAACAGTCCAGACTCTGCTCCCACGGGTGGTAGCCACCATGACTCTACAGAGCTTAGCCAGTCACAAACTTTTTCAGGTGGCCTTAAAGATGAAAGAGAAGCAGAAGCGCTTGCAGGACAGGAACCCATCATGAAGGAGGAGGAAGACGCACAAACTGAAAAAGAGACTTTTAAAGCCGAGGAAGCAGAACAAGTATTACAAGAGAAGCTTAGTCCCTCTGAAAGTTCTCATCCTGCAGAGTTTAAGTAAGAATCTGAACAAATTGAGCTGTTTGTTGTTATAATGTTGTTTAATGTTTGTTTAATATTCTTCGTATTTCAAATTTCAGAGTGGACAACAATCACTTGCTGCTGCTTATGATTCATGTGTTCAGAGAGAATGAGGAACAGCTCTTCAAGGTAAAGACAGTTTTTTATTGTCTTGAAAATTCAGCTTCATTAAAACATCTATGGAAATCTCGAGGGATGGTGGTTTTAGTGTTGTTGCACCTGCTGGTTTTGACATCAGAGAAATGGATATGGGTTATGTTTTGCACTTTACACCAACCCTGTAAACAAAAAGCCACATTTATTACAATTTGACATCTTCAAAAGTCATTGTGTAACAGTAAGTAGTAAGTAGCAATGATAATCAACAAATATAAAGATGTTGCTGATGAACTGTATCCCTCCTGTGTCATTTATCTAACATCAACATCATGTCATAGGCTGCTTTACAGCTGACAGCACCCATAAAGGATGAACTATGCAGAAAAATGTGGAGGTTTTCAACACTTGTCTCAGTTTTTTCTTTGTGTTTTCAGATGGTGAGGATGAGCACAGGTCACATGGAGGGGGACCTGCAGCCTCTTTATCTGCTGCTGACTGATTGTTACATCTACCTGCTTAGAAAGGGTGAAAGTCTTGTCTGTAATAAGGGGTGAACAAGTCCAAAGCTTAAACTGGGAATTAATAATAATGGTATTTGGTCCCACAATATATATTTACAGTGTATATATTTAACAGTTTTGGGAACAGTGGCATCCAAGTTTCACAATTCCAAGTTTTATTGTCATTACACAGTAAAGACACATGTTTCCCTGTACATTGAAATTACTTCCTTTACTGTCCACAACAAATGCCAAAGAGAAAAAATGAACATATAAATAGGATGAACGATCATTTAAAAACAATAGAAAAAGTTAGAAATAACAACGAATTAAAAATAACAGCAAATGAGAAACACAGAAGAATTAGAAGATATGCATAAAATAAAAGAATCTAAGCTGCAATAAGATCATCTGTAAAGGTTCTCAGTCATCCAGGTCATGGTAGTCTAAGGAGCTTGGAAGGAAAAGCGTCTGGACTTCTCTAAGTTTCTTGAAGACGTTTCACCTCTCATCTGAGAAGCTTCTTCAGTTCTAAGAGCAAATGGTGGAGAGTCCCAGATTTAAAGCCTTATGGGAGTGTCCCCCAAGAGGGTCATGGAGCCCAGGTGTGAAAACGGGTGTGGGTCCCAGAGACCCACACCCGTTTTCACACCTGGGCTCGTGTGATTAGGTAGAGGATCCACAGGGGGTCCATGACCCTCTTGGGAGACACTCCCATAAGGCTTTAAATCTGGGACTCTCCACCATTTGCTCTTAGAACTGAAGAAGCTTCTCAGATGAGAGGTGAAACGTCTTCAAGAAACTTAGAGAAGTCCAGACGCTTTTCTTTCCAAGCTCCTTAGACTACAATAAGATCTGTACATATTTATACAATTTAGAATACTACATCAGCTGAATGTGCTGTAGTAGAATAGCAGTATTTGTATTTGGACTGCACATAATGTTTACACATGAGATTAACATGTGCTTTATGCGTGTCTTGTATTCCTCTGCAGGTGCAGCAGAGAAGCCCTACACAGTAGAAGATGCTGTTTCGTATAACGAGCTGGACTACATTTCAGTAAGCGCTTAATTAGAGGAGTTGTTTCTATTATGCAGCACGCAGTTACCTCGTCATATTATATTTATCACATACAGACTACATGCTCTGAGTTGTGAAGCCTAATGTGACAGTTTTGTTTCTCATGAAGTCATGATGTTTTCATTTAGGTGGGCCTCGACCAGCAGACGGTAACTCTGGTTTGCACCAACAGACGAAGAAAATTCCTGTTGGACACAGCTGATACCTCGCTGACGTGGTGCGTACATATCTGTGCCTCATATTTGTTTTTACTAGTTCAGCGCCACGCAGTATCTGACATGTCCAGTATTTATGTCCATCTGACACGATTGTGTCTTTGCAGCACGCCTGTGCAGTCTCTCCTCTCATGTTTGCATGCATGTATGGGCTGACATGTCAGAAATCAAATGATCTGCACTGAAATGAAGACTCTTCTGTGACTTAAGTTAATTTTGTGTCCAAAGCAGGAGGCTAAATCAGTATTTCCATCCAACTGTAAGCATGTGAGCTAGAGAGAGACTGACTTTAGAAGCATGATGGTTACACCACCAAAAGGTTGTTAGTCCCCCACCTCTGACCTCCAGTCAGTTTCTTCTCCACTTTTAGTTGGTTCCTGTCTATTCTCAAGTCAGCTATGGTAAAAGGATGTCGAGAGCCTCCGTACCCCTCAGTTCTGACAGACGCCACCATGGAAAAACTGGCTCTCACCAAGTTTGTCTCCCAGGAGTCTCACCGCGAGGTAAAGTAACTTTAAACATGATGATCACATTCAGTTCAATCATTACTTATATATAAAAAAGAACTTCCTGGTTCACCTGTTCAGGTAGGGGTGTAAAATTTGATATCCTTGCTCCCTGGTAAAATCTATAGCAAAATCACTGTTCATCACTGATCATAATGTTATGTGGTTATAGGATTTAAATAATGCAAACCATAATATTTGAACTCACTTGTTTTGTGTGCTTGTGGAAATTGCATTGTAATGCAGTGCAGACTTTTCTAACATCTTTGGACCTACCTCAAATCTCTGTAAGCAAGTTTAATAATGGAGTGGAATGATAAATCAGCTGGCTTAAATACAGAAACGACACAGCTCAGAACTTCTTTTAAACATTGCATTATCCCATATGTGCATATTTTGTTCTTTAAAGTACGTATTTATACTAAAATAACAACTTTCCTTCAAAACAGCTTAGCATCCCTAACATCAAATATTATAACCCCAGTTCCAGAAATGTTGGGGCACTGTGTAAAATGTAAATAAAAACAAAATGCAGTGATTTGCACATCTCATAAACCCGTGTTAATCACAGTAGAACATTGAAAATATTAAATGTTTAAACTGAGGAAATGTAGAATTTTAAGAAGCACGTTGGAAGAGGGTCATGTTTACCACTGTTTTTGGCCTTGTCCCTGTCACACACAGATTTCTCCAGACTGACTCTTTTCATGAAAATCATTGTTTTTCTTTGTATTTTTCACATAGGGTTGTAGAATAAGTCCCTGCTTTACTGCTTTCATATTTCTTGGCAGACTTTAAAAGAGGTGTTTAACTGATCCTTACCTGTGTTCCCAGGTATCTGAAGTGTTTATCAAACTGTATTCACTGGTGCACTGGGAGGATCCTATGGACATGACTTTATCTCCCCAAGGTGGGCCACCAAATCTTGGAGGACTTTCCAGCACAAAAGAAGGGTCTCTGCAGTATCGGTCTGGAACCACATACCTGGGTAAAGAGCAGTGGAAGAGCTGCTACCTCGTTCTCAGGTATGAGCAGGTTGTCAGCTCCTTATTTTAATATCAAACATTAACCCTCAAACATTGTGTGTTATCAGTTTTGTGAGGTCTCTTTCCTTGAAAAAAAAAATAAAGAACTGATAAGCATTAACACCTTTGACATACTTTTATGACTACCATGTGCAAAAAGTGTAGATTACATTTACCATACAATTCACTTCCCCTCTATACTCTTTAGCTGTCATAGTGAACTATATGTATTTAATGTGTCTTTTGTTAAGATGAATGTAACTATGCTCTCTCGTCATGCAGTAATGGGATTCTGTACCTGTATGCAGAAAGAACAGATGTGACCCCCCTGCTCTCAGTCACCATGGGGTAGGCTTCAGATGCAGACTCTTCAAAATCCATGAAGCAAATGTGCAAAAACACTGACGTTCACCAGTATATTTTTTCTTGGTTTTTTTGTATTTCCTCACTTTTCTACAGAGGAGAGCACTGTGGAGGCTGCCGTCGCTCAAACAACACAGAACGTCCACACGCTTTTCAAGTCATCCTGACAGAGCGCCCACCGCTAGTGCTCAGTGCAAACAACGAGCAGGACATGGCTGAGTGGATGCAGTTACTCTGCCAGTCTGTCTCCAAAGGGGTAAGGAGAGAGATATGGTAACGACGGCCTGTTCATTAGTGCTCAGGAGGTTTTACCCAACCATAAAAAAGTCTTTAAAGAGCAACAGTTATGGTCTACTTCAGATATTAAAAGAGGAAGTGCGTTATTTTCCTTCTGTGTGCCGTATGAAAAAGCTCATTGCACATTTGTTACAACAGTTTCTGATGTTGCCACATTTATATAGGCATGGTGTAAATATAAGATACAACCAACTTTCTTCCAGGTCATTCCTCAGGGTGTCTCCCCCACCCCATGTATCCCATGTTGTCTCGTGGTGACAGACAAGAAGCTGCTGACTTGCCATCAGGACTGCCAGACGAGTTTCTTTCGTTCACTGGGCAGCGCTGACATCTGTGATGTCATCGCTGTCAGCCTGGAGATGGACATGGAGTACTGTGTTATTGTGAGTGACCATTTCTAAAGCCGGTGTTAGTTTTGGTACTTATATGTCTTGTCAGTGTGATCTCTGTGCTATACTGTGGTATTGAAACAGTAGTAGTAAATAGGTATGCTTTGATATGTTAATTTTAAAACCTGCATGTACTTCTGTCAAATAATAAAAAGATTTAACTCATCCTGAAGGGGGAAAAAGTGCCTATTCTGACATTTTTAAGAAGCACTGGAAATTGTATCATAATTTATTAAATGCTGATAAAACACATGTTTAAGCCGACGTTGTTGATCTGGTGGAATGTGCCACAGAACAACTACAGAATGTGCTATCAGTATTCAGTTTGAGGGGTTAACTCGTTTTCTCTCATGCTCCTGCTATAACACGGTACATAAGCATGTAAATGGTAAATAGACTCGTTCTTCTACAGCTCTCAAAACACTTTGTAGAACATGTCTTATTTACACACTTAAGTTCATACAGGCACTTTTTTTTTTGTCTAAGTGCTTTCTATGAACACACTTCAGGGTTCAGTATCTTGTCCAAGGACACTTTTGCATGCAGACTGGAGGAGCCAGGTATTGAACCACCAACCTTCCGATTAGTAGATGACTTTGTCACAGCTGCCCCATGTACACTGCATAAATCAAGTTTCCCTGCTTTAACACTTTTTTTTAACACTATAATAAGCATCGCTGTTATTCTCTGATTTGTTGGTAGGAGTTTGCGGCTGATCGGGCACAGTTCCTCCCACCCTGGGTTTTGTACTTCGGCGGGTGTGGAGAAAGAGATCGATTGCTGCAGGCTTTGGACGATGCGTGGAAAGCCATTTTTCAGGTAACAACATAGCGTAGCCTGTCATTTGTTTTGTGCTTAAGAAAAAATAGAGTAACTATGCAGCCAGGAAAATGACTACTATCAGGATGTAACCCTCATGCACCCTCTCCGCACACAGGTTGAGCTTCCTCACAGAGACGTTTCTGATCCATTGGTGCAGAAACGCTGTGGTGAGGCGCTCGAGCTGATGAAGAGCGCCTGGCAGAGAGCCGACAGTCTGGCTCGAGGCAGAGCCCAGCGTGAACCGTGGTGCTGACAGACACGCACATGCATATCTACACATTTGTGTGTGTGTGTGTAGCCACAGGGTCTGATAGTTTGACAGGATGGGGTGTAACAGTTTGTGCCACTGCGTAGTCATGAACTGAAAGACTTATAAACCAACGAGATGTAATGAATCTCTGATTCTTAAATGTAATCGGAGAAACTTCCTGTTGTAGTAGCACTGCATGGTGCACATCACATTGCAATGATGTAAGACCGCAGAGTGACAAAGTCTTTTAGTAAGCCTGATAAAACGGCATTATTACTCGCTATTTAGGTATTCCTCAGACATGGGAGCAGTGTAGACTGAGTTATGCCAAATCAAAGACATTTGCTGTCACATGATTTGACACTTGAGATATAGATAGAAAATGATAATTACATTATTTAGCAGATTGAAGAAGCTCGATGGAGACACAGAACAATTATCAGAAGCTTCTCTGTAACATGAGAGTTTTATGCAGGCACATATACAAAGAAGCCATTAATGAAGCAGGAAATGGCTGGTTGTCGGTTTATTGAAAAGTTGACGCTCCATAACCGGAACTTTGTGCACAGCTCACACACCCGTGTTAAGAAAAAGTCACTTGTTGCTTATTAACACTTAGAAAACGTTCTTCTGAACCAAAATGGTGGCGTATCATCAGTGCATATGTACAGCACTGTACAGTATCATTGCATATTTACTGACGGTTACATATGTGTTGTTCACGCTTGGGATTCAGTTTTGGTTTGTCAGCAAGTAGTTACTGCCACTCAGAAATATTGTCACATACACACTGCACATCACCGGGTGTGAATGAGAATAACCAAATACTTAATGCTTGCACTGTTACACAACATGCTCATGGCTGCAGTGTCTGTCCGAGTTCTCTCTTTATCAGTTTTAACATTTTCACTCAGATGAAAATAACTTCTTTCAGGAAATACAACAAACTTGCCTTTTCTCCACTTTGCAGAGATGAGTGGAGGTTTCCATGCAGACTTGCACTTTTTTTTTTAAGCAGTACTGGTTGTGGCATTGCATTAACATATGATGTTTTATTTCATTTCCTTTTTAGAGAAAATGGGAACAGTTGTTACCAAATTATCAGTTTGGAGGTTTGTTTTTTGTTTTTTTTAATGCAGGATTTAAGGTTTGCATGAGGAGTCGTTTAATAACTGAGAGCTACAAGATGTTTTGGCTTCTCATTTTTATTTTGCACCTATAGTTTATGCTGTACTGTAAGGTCTGACCACACATCTAGATTATAACATGCCTGCGTCCTCCGCACTAGTCCTAAACTAGGACCACGTTTGAGGTTTAAAATCCTTAAAAAGTTTTACAGTCTAGAGCCTTCTAAATAATAGCCTGTTACATTAGCTAATAGTAAAGCCTTACTCAGGCAAGAATACCTAATTACAAGACAAATTTACAAAAATAAAGCCTCTTTACTTGGCATAGAAATTACCTTCAGTAGACATTAATAATGCATGTTCAACAATCTGTCTTTAATATTGAGCCTGATTAGAGGATTAAAGTGCTGCTGCATGTGCCGTGTGACTGCTCTTCCTGGAAGGCTGAGATAAATATGAGGTTTTCTTTGCGATGACAATGTTGCCCTTTTTAGCTGAACTGAATTAAATTGCCAAATTTTTTAATTTAAGCACCAGTTTTTCCTTTCAGCAATGCCTTACACTTTATAATTTTACAGAACTCTAAAACAATCAACGTTTTCATTCTGGGTCCTTTGAGAGAAATGTCAATGCTTGTGTCAGATACGTCTCACCACTGCTTACTGTTGAATATGTGTTGAAATGTTACCGAAGCCCTATACACATGTCACTATGTTGCTCTCATGTCTGCATTGATCTATATTTTAAGCTCTTCTAAGTGCCCCCTGTTCTCTTTCACCTTCTGCTTTTATTTATTCGTATAAATAATTTTTATTTTATTTTATTTTACAAAGAAATCTAATCTCAGGTGAAAAGGGTACTTCACATCAGAACACTCACCAGTTATTTCTTCTTTTTTGAGCATTTTATTATTGTTATTATTTTTATTTTTTCTGCTTTGCAGCAGTCCTTTTTAAATTCTCTGCTTTCTTTTTGATTCCTTCCATGTGCTCAGTGCATTAAGAAGTGATTTTTGCACACACGGACGGCTGCAGAGTGACGTCAACTGCTGGAAAAGGTTTTCTGGAGAAATCCTTTTATATTTTAATGGGTTCCAAAATAGGATTGGTTGGCAGTGTGGTTAAATTCGTCTCCCACAGTGGGAAAGAAGCATTGCAATATTTGGACTTACTTGAAATGTTTGTCGGATGATTAATAATGAATATGTTTAAGAGTTGGAGAATATGAATTGTATATAACGAGAAGGTCAACGTTAGTCCTTTTTAAGCAGTGTTTTTGAAGGTGAGACATTGCTGGCCAATGATGGAAGACATCTTTTAAGTAATGCATTACGAAAAAGCGCCTCCTGATTTTTGTTCATAAATGTTTACTGCATGTAATATTTTTATTGTGTTTAGCCTTTTTATTAAAATATACATGAAGCACTAATCAAATGTAACAGTCCCTGAACTCCCACATGGAGAAGTGCATGTCCTGAAGATTTTATACTGTTCATTTATGGTAACGAATGTAAAAATAAATCTTTGAACTGTAACCAAACCTCATCTCCTGTGGTGTCATTTCCTCTGCTTTTAGTATTCCTGTTTGGGTTTTTTTTTTTTTTTTAAACAGCTCCCTTTCTGTTGTAGATCACGCCATTGAAATATGGTGCAATACAGTGGAGTCATGAGGGCAGTTATGTTAGCCCAGGGACAGAAGATTCACGGGTAAGAGGGCACCTTAGGTCTCTATGCTTTTAGGAAGTGTAACACAAAATGTATTCTCATTGTCTGTGATTGCTTTAGATAAATTTCTAGTGTATGTTTGCTCAGTTAATAGTTTGTCTTAGTAAATTTGTTGTTTTAGTAGTGCCTATGACATGCTTTTTCTTTTCTTTTCTTTTTTTTTTTGCCTGTCCCGTTCGGTACTTCAGCAATCAGAATTGTTGTCTGAAGGCTAAGAAAGATGCCCAACGGATTTATTTTTTCAGGTGGATCATTATGGCTGTGCCATGTTGTTCCACCTGATTGATCTCTTTTCTTTTTTATTATTATTTATTTATTTTATTTTATTTTAGGTTATTGTAAACTGGACAGACATAACTGGGGGATAGGAAAGGGAGAAAACAAGGGGGGGGGGGAAGAAATTTGATAAAAAAAGAAGTCC
>VVHJ01039833.1:0-13353 GCA_015107715.1 Tylochromis polylepis | reverse complement strand
TACTGCGTTACTAAACCATGATTTTGTTTGTGTGTCTCATGACAGTGATGTATGAGTGTGCGACGTCCGTGGCAGCAACAGACGTGTGCAGATCAACGATGGATAATATGGAGCGCGGGAGAGAGTACGACCATGCAGCGTTTAAAGCTCGGAAGTACCGACATTACTTTGAGTTTGATTCCGTAAAAAGTGACAAAAACATCAGCGTCCGCTGTACACTCTGCGTGGGAAGAAAACTTCTTTCTACAGCGAAAAATTACATTTTAAATCTGAGCGAGCACCTAGCACGCCGCCACGGGAATGTGACATTCACAGGGAAACCCCCGGATCCCCCCACTGACATGACCGCTGCAGCACCGGGCAAACCTCCACCGGCCCCACTCCTGCTACACAGGTGGAAATAGATTTAAGAACGACAGGACTTAGTGCTGCTGAAGCTTTGATTTTATTTATAAGAGTAAGAAAGAGTAAATACAGAAAATGATTTTATTTTATATGCTGGAATATGCAGAAAATAGGTTAAGAATGTTAAACACATTTCTTCCAGTCAGAGAATGTTGTATATAATTTAATTTTTGCTTGATGCAATGTGCATAAAGTTAAACGATTAAAATAAAACAAGTTTTAAAAAGAGACTTTTTCATTTGATTCAATTTTATATGATGAAATGCGCAGAAAAAAAATAGAATTGAGCTGAAAGGTCTTTTGCTTTATAACGTATTCAGGTTTTGTATCATGTTTTTAAAAAGTAACTAATTAATAAAGTAACTGATTACTTTTGAAAATAAGTAATCAGTAAAGTAACAGGATTACTTTCTTGGAGAAGTAATTAGTAACTAATTACTATTTTCAAGTAACTTGACCAACTGGGCTGGAGGGAAAACAAAGAAAAGAGAGGCAAAAGATGAGCAATGACAACAACAACAAAACAAATGTTGAGAGTAACAAGAGCAGTCCGGTTCCACAGGCAGGAGTCATTTGCATAGTGAGATAAGAAGAAATGATTTTAATACTGGGACCAAATGCAAACCGCATGATTACATGTCATTATCAAGGTGACGTTTGTAGATAAATCAAGTGTAATGTTACATTGTTTTTCTGCAGATCAAAAGTGAAACATTCATGCTGCTCCAATGTATTGTCACAGAAGATGAAATATAGGATTCAATGTGCAAATGCAGGAAACAGACTCAAACAACAAAAAAGAGCATTTAATCTACAAATACAAGCCAAAACCAACAAAAGGCTGCACATGAACATACAAGGGGTAACAGTTCCCTTTACTGAGCCTGATCCTCTCCAACATCGCTCCCTGGCAAACAACAAATTCTTTCTCAATGGGACTTCAGAGACTTGGGTGTCATTTGCCTGACAGAAACTTTCCAGACAGTGTTTTACAGCAATACAGCTTCCCTTCTTACTGATTTGACCACACCAGTTATTCTCTCAAGCAGCGGGACAGTGATGGTTATTTCTACAGTAACCAGAACTGGTGTACAAAAATCAAAACCCTGTTGCACAACTGCTTGCCAAAGTTGGAGTCTCAGTTTACATTCTGATTTCTGAAAAACTCCAACCTGGACTCTGTCATCCTTATGCTGGAAAACCTCAACCACGTCTCCTTAAAGAAGGCTGTACCAAGATACAAGCCACAGATCTATATCTGGACAAGTGCTTCTACTCCAAACTGGAGGTGTATCATGCGGCAATCAGAGCTCTAATTAGTGACTCTGACCACAACACTACACTCATAATTCCCAAGTACCATCAGCGACTGAAAATATCTATGCCAAAATTTAAGAGGTTGAGGAAGATGAGCATGCTGCAAGACAGGACATCTTTCTTCCTTCTTTCCCGTCCCCTGGTCTTGTTCGTTCTGATTGTAATAACTCAAAATAAAAATCCTAATAAAATTCTAATAAAATATGACTATCAAGTGGACCAGTATAGCAAAAGCTGCAATGGTCCACTTGGGAAAATAAATCTGTGGGGCATTTTTCTTGGCCTTCAGACAACAATTCTGATTGCTACACTGCTGGACTGCCACGGTCTGCAGGCAGACCATATGGAGCGTGAGTGGAGGACCCAAATGCAGACATGGAAGAACTGAACTTGAACAAAAGGCGAGCCTTTAGTGGGCTGATACAAGAGAAACATAAATGCAAGGCAAGATCAACGTGGGGCGAAAGTAAAACTAAACACAAACTGGGAAAAACTAAATAACTGCCAAGCTGTGACGAGACTATGAAACTGGGAAACAACTATGAACGCTATGAAACTGTGAGAACTATGACAAGAGGTACATGACTAGGCGAGAAGAACAGACATCCTGACCAAGACTGAATGACCACACAGACTAAATACACACAGGGGGTAATTAGGGGAAGTGGAAACACACAGCTGACACAAATGAACGTCATGACACCACAGGGAAGGTGAAACTAAAACAACGAACGCAGAACTCAAGACCTCTACAAAATAAAACAGGAAACACGGAGAGACGTAGACATGACGCAGGCCTGACAACATGAAACCACACAGACAGGAAATACATGACATGACACAGAAGACCAGAACAGACTGACACCAGGGGACATGAAGAGGCTCATAACTAAGGAGACATGAAAGGACCTAAACCAGACTACAACTCGAGGCAATTAATAATAATAATACTAAGACTTAACAATATCTCATTAATAATCCCAAAATACAAAATAACTCAACTAACCCCTTAATTTAAGAATAGCACCTGAATTAAACACAATATAAACATAAGAAACAACACAAAACGCTGGGTCAAAGACCCAGCCCCTGACACGGACATTATTATTGGCATTATTACTTCCTCTAGTTCTTGCGGTGAGGAGAAGATATCATCTGCTCTGGGATTCCACAGTTAGAAATTATAGCAAGTAAGCTGTTGTCTTTTATCCTGTCTTCCTCCCCCCATCCTCAAATGGCCATGGCACAGGGGCGCCTCCCTGAGCCTGGTTCTGATAAAGGCTTCTTCCTGTTAACCCTTTAAAACCTGAACCGTGAAAAATTTGCCATAAAATTCTGGGGGTTTTTTTCCTTTTTAAATTGAACTTTATGAAAAGTAAAGAAAAATTAATTTGCATATATGAGTTTCCATTTGTTTCAAATATACATATTTGCTACATCCGACTTTTTTTTCTTTTCTTTTTACAAATCATTGCTCAAAATTGTATTGTGCACTTTATTTAGATGTTTTGGGAGGGAAAAGAAAAAAAGAATCACACAGATGATGTAGAAGTCTCAAAATAATAAAACAACAGACACTGCATTATTTCAAAAATACTGGATTTTAAAAATCCAGGACTTTTACTTGTTTTGGGGTTGTTTTTTTTTACAGTGTTTCCACATTATTATCACATTTTTGTTGAGCTGTAATGGAAAGTATTACCAAAATATGTAATATTTATGAAACAAATATTTAGGAATAAAAGCTCCACAGTGGTTATGGTTAGCTCACTGATGTGCGTATTTTTTACATTTCTTGAAGTCATCACAGTCAGAAAGAGTTGAGTAAACACACTTTTCCAAGCATCCCGTAACAGAAAAGATATTTCCTTCATCTACAATTTTTTTTTTTTTAATTTACATCACTATATTACAGTATTTGTGTTGTGTCTATTTTGGCACATTTCCATTTCATTTACTCTGCTTGCTGTTGATCGGCTGATGTCAACACTGTTCATTCTGTAACAATGCAGACAGACCAAGAGCTTGTCAATGGCCCTTTTGTTCATGACAATATACAAAAACAGGTCTGTAAGGGGGGTGAACTGATAGAAAGTGCAAACCAGGCTGTAGATGTAATCTGATTCCTTTTCATAACGCTCCAAAGTTATGTAGTTTAGGAATAGTAACGTGTTTTTGAAGCAAATAGGGACTTCAGGCAGGAACATTAAGAGACAAGTTATCAGCACTACAACCAAAATGGCCACAGCTTGTTGTTTTTCGTCAGAGGGGACACTGGTGACTCCGGGCAGACATTTAGCAGTCCTAATCAAGAAGAATATAAGCAGAGGGAGGTGAAAGAGAAGGATTGGTGATAAAACTATACATAAGAGGGCTAAAAAACTGGATATGAGCCAGATGCCAACACAGGCCATAATGGAGATCTTGATTGTACATCTGAATTGGTACCATACTTGGCAGGTAATGGCCAAATACCTAAAATGCAGGAAACACAGTGGTTGAAAATGATCAGATTAATAAAATAATAAAACTAAATAAAATTCTCATGCACTCAGCTATCCACACACTTGATAGACAGTTACCTTTCCAGGGTGACACATAGCCTGAAAACAACACTGGCCATCACACCGAAGGAGTAAATATAATGGGGAGTTAGGATGAAACACTCATTTGAATTGAAATCCTTCTTCACTGACAACCCAGCGATCATGCAGAAGAGCTGAATCAAGTCGGAAATGAGAAGGTTGATGACGTAGATTGGAGCAACATAATCATTTTGCACCTGAATGAAAACATTGATAAACATAAAAACTATTATAAACATGTTTTGAACCTCTGCTTCCCAAAAATATACCATCAGGGCAGGACTCTGCTCTTCACATTTTATGAAACTAGTTTAATAATAATAATAATTTCACATTAAATGAAAAATCTGCCAAAATTTTAAATTCATATCAACTCCATATTATGTTGAAAATGATCTGCTCATGTTGTATTATTGTAGGGTCTTCACCTTACGACATAAAGAGCCTTGAGGCAGCTGTTATTGTGATTTGGCGATATAGAAATAAAACTGAATGGAAATTGAATTTAACATTAATGCTGTAAATGTCTAGTTTAAAGCCCTAAAACTAAAATGTCGAGGAATTATAATGGAAATGTCCATCAGGATGGTCCTGGATACGTAAAGTCTTTTTACAGGTACAGATACAGGTAATTCTAATAGGTAGTATAAAGTACACACCTGAGTATACATAGAATAGATGGCCACTGGGGTCAAAGGAAGGCACATGCTAGTAATAAAGTAGGTTAAGATGTCATTTTTCTCATTACTATACCAACAGAAGTGGTCAGTACTTCTGTTGTCATGATCTGTGTTGTAGATGCTGCTGCTGTTGCTTCGGCTTTGATCCCACGAGCTGTTTTGTTCCATCCTGAACCTGAGAGACGACTGAAAAACAGCAACCATCTGTAATCTAACATTGTTCAGTTATATACTTCAAGGTGCAAGTTTACAAAGCCGTATGCTATTTCAGTGTGACATTTAAAAAAAAAAAAGTGAAATAAAAAATAATTTGGCAAATCATTATTTCAGAAGTAACTGCTGGACTATAAACTCTGGGTACAGTAATTACTGGTTAGAAAAGCAAGAACTGATCAATTAAATGTTGACTGAAATATGTTTATTTTAAATTTGATGCCAGAAACAAGCCAACAAAAATACAACATGGGCATGTTTGCGTGTGTTGCGTCACCGCTTCTTTTTTTAAAACTTATGCAGCATGTAGCAGTAGTTGTTGCATTTGCAGTAATGCACCACCCACTAAGTTAGTTAGCCCCTTGTTGATTTAATTTGACCAAATCTATGATCAAACCTATTAGCTTTCCAGAAATGGATCTGTTAAATCAATAGCAGTTCTATTTAGACATGTGGACTAAGACTGTACGCATGTGTGTATTCATTGTTTTTTGAATGCAATAGTGATTAATGAACAACTACTAATCAAAAGAAGAAGAAGAACAACAACAACAATAATAATTAATGCTTAAATTGAAATAAAACTGGATCTGCATTATTCCAGACACCTACACAAAAAGTAATGTGACAGTATTTACCTTTGACTGTGTCAAGATCACACCTACAAGTGTTCCTAATGTCCCTCTCTCTTTCTCCAGGATACCATTTATATGATAGCAGATGATAACATGCAGTTGGTTCCTGATCATCAGTGCCTGCTTTTCTAGCCAGGTGCTTCTGTTGCCACTGATTGGTCAAAGTGATGGTGTCAACCAATCGTATTTGGCACAATTTCCGTCTTCGAGGTAGTTATTTTGGTCCCGCAAATTTTAAATATTTATTTTCTCTGTCTTAGTCGTCTCTGTGTCACATAAGTCCAAATTATGTCCACCTGATCTAATACATGGCAACCCCACCTTATAGTGTGACTGTGCTTATAACAATTTGAGAGCAGGAGCATCTATAACTGACTGATTGTTTGCTTGTCCTGGCTCAATCAATCAATCGTTCTTAGATGTTTCAATTTTTCAAAACTGTAAGTCGCAGTGCAGGACAGTTAGAAAAAGAAGATTTCAGTTTCACTTATTTGTCCAATGTTCTACCGTATTTTTTGCATTCATTTAGCATTTTATATGTTATATATGTGTATTATATATTTTCTTCTTCACAGTGTTACACCAGCATTTGTTTTTACATGTGCACTATTCATATGAGATGCGTTTCAGAACCCAACTCTACCATGAACAAACATTTTCTGGTTGTGTGTTATTTTGCATGATTTCCATTCTCACCATTATACACAGCAGTATGCAAAAGAGTTACCGCTCTGATACTGAGATTGTTAACCAAACACAGTGGTGTCACGGAGGCATTTGTTAATGAAATTCATTTTTCAGTTGCTAAATTTATATTGAATAAAGGAACAAGGAGCAAAAGCCGATGCAAATAATGTTTATACCACGTTATACCACATCGGCATAAAGATACCATCTGAATTACTTGCATTTAGGAAAAATTAAATTAAAAGAAAATATCTATGGAAACAGAAAACAGCCACTTTTAGCTATTCCCTTGCCACAGAGAGCCGCACTGTATGTCTTTCCTGAAACAACTGTAGAGAGGATTTGTGTCTACGACTGGAATCAAACCAGCAACCTTTTGGTGGTGAGGTAAATGTATAAACCACTACACTATGGGGCCATAGAAACGCTGTCTTAACTGGCGTACAAAAACAAATAAGTAGATGCAGACTAGGATGATGTGGTAATACTGTAAATGGTAAGTTAATGTTTAATTATACTTTAGTTTGGTATTTCAAATAAATGAAATGATAGTTAACTGCTTTTATTAATCATCAGTAATTTCATAATTTTTTTATACATGCCATCGGTTTTTGTTAAATGTAATATATATATTGAACTAATCATAAATTGTATTATGTACTATAGAGTAGCTGATAAATAATGGCTTTTAGGTCCTGGTGACATCAAAACATATATATTGTGCACTGATGCAATGGGGTGATTGTGTTTGCGTATAATGACCTTACATATCCAATGTGACTAATTACAGTTTTTCAACTAAACATAATTTAGTCATGTAATTTTCACATGTTGTTTATACAAAGGAGTATTAGGGCCACGTTAAGAAAAAAAAATATTGCTGATCATTTTGAGAATAAAATAGAAATTAAAAAAAAAAATCACCACTCTGTGTTTATGGGTTCAAAGAGAAACTCCCTAGTGATGGCTTGGCCATCCTTTAATTTAAAAAGCTGCTGTCTTCTTGCTGGTCCTGCTCCTTCCACAGGTTACACACAGTGACAGTGGTTTATCAGTAACAACAGTAATAACAAAAATGAGTTAATTACAGTAACAATCCTGATAGTGACAGGTTAGAGTCAGTTTTATTATTTGTTTGTTTAGTATGACAATTATTGTGTATATTTTGTATCTTTTCTAACATTTCTAACAGAAAAAAAATCTTATCTTGTTGCAGTATAGATATCTGGTGTTGGTGCTGTCATGCCATGTTCCTCCAGAGTGACTTCTTCTGTGATTTAGGCGCTGTTGAGTATTATTCAGATTTTTTAGACCTTTGATTCATTTATGTATTTGTAAATGCATCATTTATGTATTTCATCTTCATGTATTTCATTGACTACATGAAGGGTTCGGCAGCTCGGTGGCACGGTGGTTCACACTGTTTCCTTACAGCAAGAAGGTCCTGAGTTCAGTTCCACCATCAGGCCAGGGTGTGTGGCGGCTGTGTGGAGTCTGCATGTTCTCCCCGTGTTTGCGTGGGTTCACGCCGCCTTCCTCCCACAGTCCAAAGACATGCAGTTAGTGGGGATAGGTTAACTGGAAACTCTAAGTTGCCCACAGGTGTGAGTGTCTGTCTGTATGTGTTAGCCCTGCGACAGACTGGTGACCTGTCCAGGGTGTACCCTGCCTCTCACCATAAGACAGCTGGGATGGGCTCCAGCCCCCCCGCAACCCTGAAAAGGATAAGCGGTAGAGAATGGATGGATTTCAAAATTAACGATAACTTTAAGAGAAATTTTAATTATAAAAAATATCATAAGGTCTGAAACATAATTAATACCTCATATTAATGACTCAAAATGTTCTTTTCAGTGTATATTACATTATATATTTATTAATCAGTGCCAAATGTTATCATGAAAAGGCATTGAATAGCCGCGTGTTTGTCATTGCTGAAATACACAGGACGTGTCCGTGCTTTGGGAGTACACCGGGTGTGGCTGTGCTGCATTCTGGCTCCAGCACGGCTGCTGGAACTGATGTCTCCCACTCAAGCACTGCTTGCTGTTTTGGAAGCATCACAGAAGGGGCTCTCTGCTTTGGTTTGTTTAAAATAGGTTGCTGATGATCTGGGAGTTTTTAGCAATATTTTTAATGGCGGCAAGGCCGTCTTTGTTGTTCTCCCTTTGTCTCTGACTACATCAACCCACCCGTCTGTCCTACCATCTGCCACACTAATGATGTGCTGCTGACATCTGCTGCAGTGTTGTCCAAACTTTAGTTGCAAAGACACATGAGGGATATTTCCCAAAGTCTGACTTGGATAGGTTCATCAGCTCAGTGTCCTCTTCATGCTGCAGAAGCACCAAAGTGCTGTGAACCAAGTAATTTCATTTTGCTTGTCCTGCAAAAACTTATAATACTGCATACCAGCGATATAGGTGTATAAGATTTTCATTACCGAACTGTATGAATTTGTAGGCATAGCTTACGATTCAAATGTATCAGTAAAGTTCGGCTGAGGCAGCACAGTGGCCTTATATGGCGGACCTGGCAGGCCCAGTAATGTTGACACTGCTCTCCGTGATTAGTTAGTGAGCACTTGAAGACAAATAGGCATCTTCCATGCAGACTTTCTAGCAACCAAAGCAATCACAAGGATGTTTTTTGTGCAGCACTCCCTGGAGAGCCAGCGACGCCTCTCCAGCTAGTCAGGCAATACCCATTTCTTCTATCGCAAGCAGTGGTTGCCCTGGGGTTGCTCACCAGTAACTAACATGACAAAATAAAAGTCTACACTTGTGTATTCATGTAATATAACAGCAACCACATAATATTGCTTAGAACATATTTATATATTCTGTCATACAGTTATAGTCGTTTTTATGTGTTTGTCTACCAATCATTTTTTCTTTCCAAAATTATGTTTTTGCCATTTTTTCTTTTGGTTTTGGTTTTTCATAAATGTTACTTTAACAGGCTGCAGTAACCTGTAGGAACTATTTGCACTAAAACCAATTCAATACTCAGATTTACCCCTTTAAGGTTTTACAAAAGATTCAAAAGTGACATTAAAAATGCCCTCAATCTAGCCTTTAATTGCAGGAACTTTTATTACAGCAATTTGGCAGGAGCAAAGCAAAAGCAAAATAAAAATGAATAATAATAATAACACCAAAATAATAATCAAATCCCATCAATTAACCTACTCTGAACTGATGCTGATTCTGTTTTTATCTGTTGGGGGGAGAGAGGCCTGAACATGTGTTCAGATGTGTGTCAGAAACCCTTTCATAGATTCAAAATCTTCTCAGAGTTATAATCCGCAGGGAAAACCTTGGAAGTCTTGAGAAGCTGCAATCCACCAGGATAATGAGGGAAAGTCCAAATCCTTCTGAAAATTATAATCTACACGGCACAGACTGATGAGCAAAACCAGAGCTGAATCCAAATTAAAACTGTAAATTCACCATCTGGGGACGTGGCCGGTCTCCCTTTGTCATCTCTGCTGGAATTTCCAACAGTGAAACTCTGGACTCGTGTCCTTTGATCTGCACGTCTCGGAGGGTGCAGGAGACGGAGCCAGAACACTTCCAGCTGCTCCAATTGATGCTTTGTCAAGTGCTCGCTCGCCTACAACCATATCTAGTCACTGATTACCGTTTACATAAGATCATCTGACTTTCAGGCCCACCTTATCATCCATCTCCATCCAACATTCAGCCACATATGAATAATCTTTGCTTCATGTTTCATTCAGCTTAGATTTCATTAGCACATTCACTTAAACATAATGGCCTTTAATCCAAATACTTTCTTTAAAACTGTTTGCAAATAACAATTTACTCAATACAATTTTTTTTTTTTTTTACTAAATCATACACTTTAAAAGTCAGACATCCAGAGATCTTATTCACCCACACAAACATGTGCGCGCGCACACACACACACACACACACACACACACACACACTCATATCTCTCAAGGCCGTTCCTGCACAGGCGTTCAGTTAAGCCTGAGTTAGTCCTGTCTGTCGAATCATTATTTTCACATTATATTCCCTTACTCTTATTCTCACTTTCGTTTTCTGTGTCACTGATTGTGTTCTGATTGAGCATAATTAACTGTCAGCTAAATTACATATAAATCATAATTCTGTGTTTAACCATTACAACCTTTAACGCTGTTTTTCTTGTTCAAAAGTATAATGATTGGTTGGTGACACAGCTCTTATCTTCTACACACACAAACTCCAGACAACAGAACAGACATGTCCACTAGTCAGACTACATTTCTTTGTTAACATATTGATCAAACTTATATTTTCGATTGATCTTTGATTCAGAATAAAAAATGCTTATTATTAGCAGATAGGGAAAGCTCTGTTTGAGCACTCTGATCATTTTTGACACATAAGGCTGGGTGTCGAGTCCTTTTACCCCCTCAGCTGTGTTGGCAGGGCCCTGGCACTGTCAAATGTTTTATGTAATTTGCCTGCAGATCTGCTGTTTCCTGTCATTGCACTTTTACTTTCACAGAAAACAACAGCATGCACGGCCTTCATTACTCTATAATTAATAGTTATTGTAAGTATATTAGAAACTGTTGCAAAAATTTCAAAAATAGAGAGCTGTTATATGCTTTTATTAATATAGATTATATTTAACAATAGAATCACATTTAGAGACATCTGTATTAGCTAATCTGAGAGAGATGAAGAATAGTTCATGCACTAATGAAGGCGTGGCCACTGGGCTTTCATTTACACAGGATTCATCATATTTAAATAGAAGCACATATAAAAACAGTAAGACCTTGTATCATAGTTGGTAATATGGATGTCATAACTGACTTCATGCCATGTTAGTAGGAAGTTTATTTAAAACTCCGCCAACCTTATTTCACACTGTAAAATGGACAGTTGCATAAAAATAGTTGAAATAAAATATCTCCCTCTGCTGGTACTGCAGCTTACTGCAACTCCTGCATGCGGTTGGTCGATCTGTCATCCAGTCTGTATTTACTGGTTTTGCTTAATTTTGTTTTTAAATAGAATAGTTCCACTTTCCTGTAAAATAGCCCTTTAACTTTAGGGACCCTGTAGCTAGTCTTAAGGAACCATGACAATGTGAATGTGAAATCACATCCTGCACTAGAACTCATTGTGCCTGTACAACCATTGCCAAATCACAAAACAAATGTCTATCAGTTTGGAGGATGCTACATCATATATCGAGTGTGTCTCAAAAGCACCTCCTATCTCCTATTCCTAACCTATTCTGCAATTATGTTTTCATCAAGTTCAAGGAAAAGAGGTTCGGAGAAGTGCTAAGATTTAAGAAAAGAGAAGAGCTGTGCGCTGACAACTGGAACGACCTTGCACTAGTCTCTTCTTAACAATGTCACACTTTTTGTCCACTGTGGTGAAACTACAATGTGCAGAAGATGAACTACAAAAGGCACATCTAACTTTGCCACCGTGCAGGTCATTTAAAGAAGAGCAGCTTGTGAAAAATATCCCTTCTTTACAAGAAGAGGGAACATTTAGAGTCAGATTTACTGACATCTGCTGGATTTACAGAAGGGGCTCGGTGTCAGTTGTGAACAGGAGTGTTTCTTTCAGCTGACGTTATGGCATTTGTAAGATTTTCACTTTCTGGAGAAGAATATTTAAATGAGCTGTGTAAATGTGAATTAAAATGTCTGTGGCACACAATTTCCTGCAAATTGCATGAAATCTAACGCTGAAAAAAAAATCCCGTCCTGTGCAAGTACTTAATCAGCACTTTGTTTGGGTGCTCAAAGCTGTAAACACAGAGCCAAAATCATCACGCTGAGTGTTGAGGCGAGCAACAGTCCTGAAAATCTCACAAGCCATTTGAATTTGATGTTGATCTCTGATGTTAGCCAGTAAACCAGTTATCTTATCAGTGAGCATTATTAATATGGTGGAAAGGACTTAAAAAATTCACATATGGCGTTTTACACAATTAGCCACACTTTTCTCAAATCTCTGAAAAAAAAATCCCAAACTACATTCACAAAAGCCCTAACTCGTCCGACAAAACCCAACAAATGACAGGAACTGTTGTATTTGTGCTCAGAACCCTGCAATTCACACAACATAATAAAAACACTACTAAACATTCATCAAGCAGTTATCAAATCACTGAAACGATGGTTCAGGACATGTAACTGAAGTCTTTCAAACTTGATTTGGTTTCTTTACAATTCAGAAAAAGTTATGAAGCGAAAACTAAAAAGAAATGGGCCTCCTTTTTCTCCATCCATCCATCCATGTCACCAGTCCATTACAGTGAAGCAAATAACAGTTTATTAAATCAACCACTCTTTTGGCCTTAAACTGTTTTCACCCAGTTATACACATTTTGCACAGTGATGCACTTCTGATGCATGATGCTAACCGCAGGAGGCAAAAGATATAACAGAATTAAGAGTTCATATCAACATTGGATATAAACAATCTGAGAGGTGGAAAGAGTAAAACAAGTAAGATCAAGAAAAGTAATTTCAGATGATATTTAAGTTGGTGTAATAATGTTTTTATACATGGAATTAAAATTCAAATCAAAAGAAATGGAAGAAACGTAGAGTACGAGATTTTATGAAAGCAGGCTTTTAGTGAGTTAAAAGCCTTACAGCACAACTTTGCTCAGCTCGGAGGCTTCGAGACAAAATCCAAGCAAAGCCTCTCCAGTTCACTTTTTGAGACAACAGTCCTGAGTTTAACCATTTTTTTTTTAAGTGAACAAAACAAGAGCAGGTCAGGGACTCAGGGTCAAAGATTGATCAAAAAGATCCCAAGGTTAGCTCTGACAGTGGATGAA
>VVHJ01039829.1:0-16278 GCA_015107715.1 Tylochromis polylepis | reverse complement strand
ACTCGAGCACAGCTGCTAGGTACACAGGAGCTCCAGCACCGACGCGCTCTGCATAGTTCCCCTTCCTCAGCAGCCTGTGAACACGGCCGACGGGGAACTGAAGCCCGGCCCGAGAGGAGCGGGACTTCGCTTTAGCTCTGGCTTTGCCACTTTTGCCACCACGTCCTGACATTCTCAGATATTCTTTCGCTTGGTGAAGAGAAAAAGGTTGCGGCGTAACGGCAGTCCTCCTTTATATTGACGCCAGCGGCTTCTTCCTGATCGCTCATTGGCCAGCTTGCACTTCAGCGGGATGGTCCAATCAGAAACAAAAACGTAAACCACTCTATGGCGAACAAGACCTCATGGAAATAAGACGCACAATGGACTTCGAAAAATACATTAGGTTGTAAGATTATATTAGCATTAATTACACACAAAAAAAAGCGTTTTAGACTGTTTTTTACCATAAATATTTTAAAGTCGTCATATAGAGCTATAGTTTCCGTTTCACTTTTTGCATTTATTCATAAAATGTTAAAAGGATACGAAGACCAAGGTTGTTATAATAAACTAGAGCTAAATTAAAACTGTGTGATACAGCAATGACAATAAAGTTTTGCACAAAATTAGAAATAAAGAAAAATGAAAATATGGATGACTTTTTTAGGTATTTTTTTGCCTGTGTGTTTACATCAGGAGGCTTCAGTCCAGATGTACAGCTCTCTTTTTTTTTTTTTTTGCTTTTACTTTGAAAAATATCCACATGAAAACACAAAAATGTCTGAGGGTTGATCGATGTAAGTTCTGTTGCCTTCAGCGAATGATGTCTTCCAACTCACATGGGGGTATGTTGACAACTGAGGGTGAAGGAGCTGAATAAGCATCTTCAAAGATCAACCATTCTGGGTCGTGGACAAGTTGCTTCCCTAAGTGGAGGAGTTTAAGCGTCTTGGCATCCTCGGGTCAGAGAAGAGTTATTCTGTTTCTGCTGTGGTGAAGAGAGAGCTCAGTGTGACTGACTGATCTCTACACCTGGGTCCAGCTTTGTGGAACTGCTATGGAAGCAACATTAAAGTCTACAGCCGAAGCTCATTAAAGCTCAGGTCCACCAGCTCTGGTACAGACACCTGCTCTCCTCTACAACTACAAGCTGTGACCAGAAGAATGAGATTGTGGGCACGAGTGCCAGAAAGGAGCCTCCTCTGATGGATGAATGGACTCTCCCTCAGTGAGAGGGGAAGGAGTTTGGTCCCTTGGTTTCAGGTACATCGGATGTTATAACTCTAGAGTGATGTCACTCATGAGTTACTGCTTTCCAGAAAAAATGAAGAAAAACAGGATTTATTCTGGTTCCCATTAAGGCAGATCATTCAGGTATCACTAGCAATGCAGCATAATACTTGATTTGTTTGGGTTTTTCTGTGCTTAAACACACATTCATGGATAGAGCCTGATCAGTAGTTTTACCACTGTTTACGTTCAGTGCCGTCGTCTTGGATTATTAACTCGGGGTATGTTGGTCTGCTCTGACTTTCCGAGTTAAGGTGGTGTTCGACAAAATATTTCTGACAGGGAACACAGAATTTCTGACTTCCGACTTATTCAGGAGCGCAACAGAAAACCACACTGAAAGGTGTGGGGAAACCTGCAGTCAGCTGAGACTGAAGAAGTCACTTGGATGAGTGATGAAACATTTCTCCCACTGAACACACTATGTCTAGATGAACAGAATCAACCTTTTGGGAAACAATGAAAGGTGGTTCTGGTATCTGTCCACATGGATACCTGCTAGGTGAGGTGTTTTGTGTGTGGTTTCCCAGCAGGAGGACCCAGGACACACTGGAGAGGTGACAATCCACAGAAGTTGTACTTGTTTCTTTTGTGAAAGAAGTACAACTTTGTACTTCTTTTTTGAAGTCCACTTGCAGTCCACCCCCTAGGATGGCCCCTGTGACCCAGACCCAGAAAAGCATCAGAAAATGGATGGATGAATATTTTTTATTTAATTTGCACAAACACCTGTAGGAATAAAAATTATGATAAAAGTAAACAAATGTTGTTACTTTTTTTAATGTTAACAAAATCAACAGAAACTTTGTGTTATTGTAATGAAAATGAAAAGTTAGGGTAGCAGACATTCATAAATAATCCACTAGAGAGCAGCCACATGTGCTCTGTAAAGTTAATATATTTATATTAATTTATATGAGTGAGCTGCTCTAAGTCTGGCTGTGATGCACTTCCACACACGGAGCGGAGCAGAGGAGGAGGAAGAACATAAGATTAATCCAGTTAAAGTGAACATAACATAACTGAACTTTATCTACTCTTAAAGTACTTGGAAGCCGTGGCGTCTCACAGTAGAATTGAGTGGAGCAGAGTAGAACAGAGTAGAGTGATGGAGCCTTCCCAGCATCCTCCTGATTGGCAGAGAGATGTCGGCCATCTTGGATTGTAGCGGGGAAGAAGGATTGATGCGGTGAGCTCCTTTTTTTTATTGCTTTAATATCTTTTTTCGGCAGTTTCGGGTCTGAGGTTCCTTTAACTGAACCCGGGTTCGTGTGCTCGCTGCAAAGACACAGCTGGTGAAGGGGGCAGTGGGTACAACACGGCTCTGAACCGCGCGGTCCGGTTTCGGTGCTTTTTGTTGTTGTTTTGGGGAACTAACAGCGAAAGCGCAGCAGGCCCAAACAGGGACAAAAGCACACCTGCCCGCGGTTCTCCTCTCAGCCCCGCTTTCTGTCGGTGCAGCAGCGTCTATCCCGGTGTTACCGATCCGTTAAACCGTAATATAACGACCTACAGGTTTCCTATTTGCTGCTTTTCTACGTTCACATAAGTGCAACAGCTAGCTTAGCTTCTATGCTAACAACCCCATGTATTCCAATGACAGAAGCTGCTAGCCTGTGTGCGTTGCTCAGCTAGATAGCAGTAGCGTCTAACACATTTTTAACGCTAACGAGATAACGCCAGCTGATAGCTGCTTGTTCCTGGAGACCTGCAGTCAGAGAACAGCACACGGCGGGACGAGCTGTCTCATTTAGTGCTGTCAGGAAACTCTAATGTTGGAATTAACGCTAATTAGACACGCTAGCAGCGCTAGCGTTAGCACTCAAGGCTAACATTAGCCGTTTTTGCGACACTGCTGCGCCTTCAGTTTAGAAACGAGACAGACGGATAGACAGACGGCTGGACTTCGGCTGCGGGCATAAAAGAAAAGTTTGTGAGGTTTTTAACTCGTTATGAAACCTCAAAGCCGAGCAGGATCTCAGCTAGCCGTTGTTAGCTGGGACTGCACCTGCTTTAGGAGGCGTCGCTTATCTCTGTTTGCATCGCTTTGTGTTTCAGAGGAAGGTTTGACACATTATGCAGGTTAGCTGGTGCTTTCTGTTATGAGATGTGATGTGATGTTTTGATATTTCTGTGGTTGATGTGCAGGTTGTCCTCGCAAACACATCAGTCTGGTTGTTGATCAGTGATTTAGTGGTGGAGGCTTTTACTGTGAAAAACGTCCGGCAGACTTCTTTCACTCTGAAGTTAAAAAAACGAAGTGGTCATGGGCTTGAACATGTGTAGTCGGTTGATTTTCTGTAGTCGTTAAACGATGGAAGCTCTCCTCTGTCTTTCTTTGTAATTAAAACGTATTCTGGGAAGTATGAAGAGCTGTGGTGGGACACACTTTTGTCGGTGTTTTAGTTTTGAGACTTTTTTGTTTGGATGCTTTGAACTTAGGTTCATCTGTTAAAATGGGTCCAGCTTTGCAGGTTTGTTTGTAGTGACAGTTCTTGAATCAGATCAGCATCTACAACTGCATCCCTCGAGTCTCATCAACTCAACTTTTATTAGTGGTCTAGTCAGTTTCTCCTTTCCCTGCTCTCACTGTGAATAAATTCAGGAACCATCAGCGCTTAAACTTGTACTTGGAATTTGATGCCAGTATCCAGTAGTCCTTTTCTTCAGTGCTTTAGCTGCCCTGAAAGTTTCTGATAAAATAAGCTCATACTTCTGACATCTTGTTGTTTATTTAAAACATTTTACAGGCCACACACAGTAAAACCTTTGTTTTGACCAGGTGTTTCCCCAGATTAGGTGTGTTGCAGAGTGTTGTCTGAGGGACAGACTCACCTGAACAACAGACCTCACCTTCAGATAAAACCTTCTACTGGAGCTGAAACAGTTTTCTTCAGAAAATGTCATCTGTTCAAGCTGTTGTCACATCTCCCTCTGTGTAACCTGATCTCGCTGTGTGTGAAATTGAGAGGGGTGTGTTCCAATGAAATTACACTGTGCACTAGCACCTGTAATGTCACTTTCAGTGCTTTCATGCTGCTTAACCAGAATTTAGCACCCAGCCTAACAGTTCCCGTCCTCACGCAGAGTGAGACAGGAGAAGGAAATAATATTAATCCACTTCCTAATAACAGGTTATCCTGCCATAAATGCAGTAAAAGCCTCCCAAGCATCAGTGTCCTCTGAGCTTTTCGTTTGTGTTGGCCCACATAAACCATACCATAAACCTCAGTTTATGATAAAGCAAATATTTAAAACCTAAAGAGAAATGCTGCTGATGTAGCAGCTGCTAAATGGCTCCAAACTAGTGATCGGGGATGAACTGATCTGTTTGGATCACACATCAGCCTCAGAAGCCTGGATCAGGTATTTCTCTCAGTTCAGTCTTATTCTGTGTTTGCTTTGCTGTGAGGCAGCAGGTGAGCTAAGAGCACAGGTATTATACACCTACTGCACCAACAGGCTTTGTAAAAAGGTCTTACTTAAGCACTTAAACTGTTGTCATGGCTGAAAAAGTCCAGAGATGCTGGTAGCACATGTTTTTAAGTTTGTATTTTTTTTTTTTTTTGCTCTCACAGTAACACAGTGTGTTGTTGTTTCATAGCATTAATATCACTTCTCTGCTCCATGGTGGGTGAGGAGGTCCACCACAGTGAGACTGAGAGGAGAAGCAGTGTGAACAGTAAACATCAGCTCTCACCAGTGTCTTTATATCAGTGAAGCCTCACAGAGAGGAGTGCAGCCTATTAATTTATCACTGCTGTCAGCAGAAGATACTGAAACCTCATCCAGATGTTGGAGTCGGGATCAGGCCAATACTTGATCAGTGCATCTAGAACTGATTGCATCAGAGATCATATTGATATTTGTTAGCTTAAGTGATGACACACAGAGAAGAAAGTTGCAGTTGAATAAATAAAAAGAAATTTCTATTTATTTATTTATTTCTATCTATTCTATTTATTTAACCCCTGAAGATTTAAATTCTCTTGTATCTGCTGACTTCCACACCAGCTCCTGAACACCTGCAGTGAACTCACATCACGCTGTTCCAGATGTATTTACGGAAATCATTTCAGATTTTTAGCTGATTAAAAGGTCAAAATTCAAAATATTTATAGATGACATCGTCTAGCATTCATCTTCCTCTGTGAGGAAGCGCTGAAAAAAGTTAAAATGTTCAGTTATTTGTTTGTTTTTGGCAGAAAATGATGAGAAGTATCTTTAAAAACAAGCTTAAAACAATAAAATAAGAATGTAGATGTTATAAGTGGTGCAGCTCTGCCTGTAAACCTGAGATTAAGAAGAGAGGCAGACTGTGAAACTTGTGAGTCGTGCAAAAGTCGTTCCTGAAGGAGATTCTGAGCACCCTCAGAGGCAGGTTTCTGGTTTCAGAGCATGAAATGTTCCGTGACAGTGAATGACTTTTGTCCAGGTGTGACAGGTCTGACTGTTTCCTGTTGTCCCATTTCCCAGGTGACACGCGGCATGTTTGGTGCTAACCGGAAGAAGTTTATGGAGGGAGGGATAGAGAGTGACTACCCGGACGACTCCAGCCTCTACTACAGCCAGCAGTCCATGTTCCCTCCTCACCGTGCAGACAAAGACGTGAGTCCTGCACGTTCAGGAATCGTTACGGTGTTTTATTTTTATTGTCTAAACTGCATTTGAGGGTCTGGACATGCTCATCCAGTCAAGAAACTTTTTGAGGCGTTTTATGGCTCTTGCACAGGTACATAAGACATAATGTCTCTAAAGTGCCCCATGGCATTACAGTTCATCCACATGTGTGAAATTTAATAGCCTCATGTAAAAAACAAAAAACAAAAAAAACCCTAAATCCAAGTGGACGTACACAGTATTGAATATAAGATGATATCTTGGTGCCATTTTTGTCACTTTTTCCAAGTGTTGTACTTCATGAAATAGAAAAGGAAGTGTAATTTCAGCAGTATGTCTCAGTTTTTCCAAATGATAAAGAAATACTGCTGAAATAAATGAAAGAAATCTGTCAGCATGATTCTTACTAAGAAGAAAATGTGTAAAATTACAGAAAAAACTTCTGGTAGCTCATTGGCTAGACTGTCCTGTGATTATAAAACAGAAACTTTCTGTTAATTCACAGAAAATGTCAGTTTTAAAATGTCATTTTAAAAAATCTGAAATTTCTATACTTAGTAGTAAGAAAACAGAAACTTTCCGGTCCTTTAGTTGTTTATTTATTAATTAATTACTTTGGTTTAGTATGAACGGCTATGGGGGAGGCCTCTATCAGCAGGAAAAGCTGTAACATGCACATGTACATTTAAAAGTCAAAAAAGTTAAGCCCTCCTTCACATTTTCCAAAGCCATTGAGTGGGCAAGTTTATGCCAGGCCAATTCTGGTACCCGGGCCATATATTTGACACTGCTGTCCAAGGGGATGAGAGCTCTGTGTGAAGCAGCTCAAGCAGAAACAAAGAAAAACCAGTCTCTTTTTGTAAAAACAGCAGGTAGCTCGTCCCACTGTCATCTCTGCCCTCTTTTCTTCATCGTCACTTTGTCCTCACTGCCCCTGAATGCAGCACAGAGCACCTCCCAGCTTACCTGAGTGGTTGGCAGTAACAGAGCATGCTGCTGCAGCTGCTGTGTGTGTTTCTGTGTTTTGATCTGTGTGTTTGTCCTCCTCAGATGCTGGCGTCTTCCTCTGCCTCCTCTACGGGTCAGCTGTCACAGCTCGGAGCCAGCCTATACGGCCCGCAGAGTAAGACCGACACGCTCCGACCTGTTTTTGCTGAATAATATGGGCTTGTTACCGTGATGTTGTCTCAGAGGAAACATGGGAGCATCCGCCTCATTTTTCACGCTTGTCTGCTCGCTCTCTGTAGGTGCGTTAGGGTTTCCCATGCGAGGCATGAACAGCGCAGCTCCTCCATTGAGTCGCAGCGGGTTAAACCAGTCTACCGGTCAGCTCTCCAGTACGCCCAACGCCAGCTCGATGCACACGCCCCCCTCGCCCAGCAGGTACCCCACACACTGTGTGCACTCATTATAAAAACTCTCCGTCAGTGTCTCTGCTTCTTCTTCAAAGCACAAACTTCTTCCTGCAGGGGGATACTGCCCATGAGCAGCCGGAGTGTGCTCAACCACAACCAGCAGGTGGGCGGTCCGACGGGGCAGTCAGGCGGGATGGGAGGTGGAGGCGGAGAGCGGGGAGGTGGAGGAGGGAGGAGCGGCACCATGGGGAGTCCCAGCCGGTCATCGCCCAGCATCATCGGGATGCCCAAACAGCAGCAAGCACGGCAGCCGTTCACCATCAACAGGTAACTCACATCACTCCGGTCCAGATGTGACCTTTGACCTGTGTTGTTAGAAATGAAGGCTGTCAGCAGCACAGCTCAACCGTGTGATGGAGACGAGGTTCAGGAATGTTTTTGATTATTTATGATTTGAAACAATAGAGAGGAAGAGCTCATAGTGGCAAAAAACTGAACGAAATTTATATTGTGTGTGTACGTCTGTCTGTGTGTGTCAGTATGTCAGGGTTTGGGGTGAACAGGAATCCAGGCTTCATGAACAACTCGCTATCCAACAACATCTTCAATGGCACAGGTAAGAGAGTGACATCAGGATTTTTAAAAATCTATCAGCTGTCATGTGACCTCTCTGAACTCGTTTCAGACGGCAGTGAGAATGTGACGGGGTTGGACCTGTCGGATTTCCCAGCATTAGCTGACAGGAGTCGGAGGGACGGAGGTTCGAATCCCACCCCGCTGCACAACCCGCTGACCGGTCGGGCTCCCTACGGTAACACAGAAGGGACATTTGTCTGTTTGTGTCTATTCATCTAATATAGAGGCATCCTTTAATTCTACGCAGTGGTCTAGACTTTAGAAAAGTCAAACAGCCAATTAAATGTAAAGAAAACCAAACCATTTATGGAGCTGTCAGAAGATTTGCTTCAACTTCCATTGTAGCATGATGGGGGACAGTGATGAGAAATACTGAACACTTATTTTAGTGGATTTTCTTCTTTGTTTTACAGTAAACTGAACATTTTCAACTGTTGGTCAAACACAATAAATACGCAATAAAATAAAGGATTAAGCTCTAAAAATCTTACATTCATTGCTGATCAGTGTTTCTCTGTTGTTTGTTGATTTGTTGATGTTCTGCAACTGGTCCATTTTTCCAGTTGGCATGGTAACCAAACCGTCCAGTGAGCAGTCGCAGGACTTCTCCATCCACAATGAAGATTTCCCAGCTCTCCCAGGGCCAAACTACCAAACAAAAGACCCCACCAGCACCAACGAAGACAGCAAAACGGTGACATCTCTGTCTTTCTCCGTCATCCGCTTTCTGCTTTTTTAACTTCCCAACTTGTCCTCATTTGTCCCGTCTGTCTCCATCCAATCAGAATCTGAACTCATCGGGAAAGCCTGCCTCCAGCTCAGATGGTCCAAAGTTCCCTGGCGATAAGAGCTCTGCACCAAGCAACAACAACCAGCAGAAGAAAGGGATTCAGGTGCTTCCTGACGGTGAGTTAGTTCGAGCAGATAATCACTCAACGGCCAGACATCAGCTGATCTTTGTTTCTGGATGTTAACCCTGAAAATGTTCAGAGTCATCTGTTTGAGAATTTAAAGAGAAAGGAAATGATTGGGACATAAGGGCTCTGTTAGTTTATTATAGACTTGAGATAAGATAAGAAAAGCTTAATTTGTCCTTACTGTGGGAATAATTCTGTTTCAGCAGCTGAAACTGTAATGGAATATAAAATCATATATGTTTTAATCCGATGATGAGTCTGCCAAACAAATGCAGTGTTATGTCACTATGAAAGGGTGAAATAAGTTTCTGAAGACCCAGCTGTGACGTGTTTCACTGAATTCAAAAAGGCTGGAATAGAAATCGTTATTTAAAATCATTAATGTGAATTTAATCTGTGTATTTAAAAACCTCATCACTTTCATCCTCATTATTTCTCCTCCTTCCCCCTCACCCCCAGTCTGTCACAGCAGATAGCTTCCCTCAGCCTGATGCTGCAGGTGGACTTCCTGTTAAAAGGGAGTTCTTCCTTCCCACATTTTTTTTGTTTTGTTTTTTTTTGTTTTGTTCTTCTCATTGAATTAACTCCAAACCATCAGAAAGATGGAGATTTTCTTATCTTTGAGCGAGTTTGGGTAACAAACCAAGCAGAAGAGATTTTAAGCTTATCCATCATCCTCTGTTGTCTTCGTGTCCCAGGGCGAGTGACCAATATCCCTGTTGGCATGGTAACAGACCAGTTTGGAATGATTGGCCTGCTGACGTTCATCCGGGCCGCGGAGACCGACCCCGGCATGGTCCACCTGGCGCTGGGCTCCGACCTCACCACACTTGGCCTCAACCTCAACTCGCCTGAGTACGAGTCGCACACGGAGATGCGGTTTAGAGTCGGAGACGAGCGGCGTTTTTAAAGTTTTATTTGAACGGCCGCAGCAGCAGCTGATCGACCTGTTACTGTTCTCACACTCAGACACACACTCTCTCTCTCTCTCTCTCTCTCTCTGTCTGTCAGGAATCTCTATCCTAAGTTTGCGTCTCCGTGGGCATCGGCTCCGTGTCGACCGCAGGATATAGGTGAGTTTAACACCTCGAAGTAGTGACTGAGACCTTGAAGTCAGCAGGAAAGTGTTCATTTTCTCATAGACTTGTAGAAAATCCACAAGCTCATCATTAGAAATGATGCTTTGGAATGTCAACATCCAAAGTTCACAAAAATTTTCCTGACTGTGAAGGAAAAATGTGAAGGCTGCTGCTCGGTTTACTCGGATTTCAGAGAGGTGCTGGAACCTCTACAGGCTCAGAAACTCTGAGCATTGGACTCTTTTAGGGACGTCCAAGGTATTCCTGTCAGTGTCAGCACAGCAGCAAAGCGACGGGTCATCCTGCAGAGTAAATTGAAATCAGACAAGAAAAACTAAGACTTGATATGGAAGCAACATCAGTGTATCGATGTGATCGTACATAAGAAACCAGCTTCAGTCAAAACCCTCTCGCTCCAAAGAGCCTGCAGGGTGAGGAGTCCTCTTGATTTCTGGAATCAAGTTCCATAAACGTATTTTCACAACTTTCCTTAAGTCCGAAACTTTAGCGTTCTTTCCTCTGAGCTCAGTCTCTGACAGTGAAGAACCGTTCGGCTCCAGTTGCCTTCAGACAGCATCGATAAGCTCTTCCATTCTGATTGTCAGTTTATTGGTTTTCACACTGCGCAGTGAAGTTGATTTTTCACTGAAGTTGGAAATTTTAACTCTTGAACACAGATTCATCTTCAGGGTTTTTGCTGTGTGTTAAAGTTTTGGTGGCCACCAGAGGACGATCATCGGGGTTAATTTAAACAATTTTTAACCTGGTTTAATTTTCAATTCTGTTTTATTTTTTTAAATTATTTGCTTTGGTTGCATGTAAGCCAAACTCTACTTTATGTGGTAGTTATTCTCAAAGTCCTTCATCAGCAGGAAATTTGAATCTGGAGTTTTTCTGCCCCCATGTGGTCAGAATATGTTAATGCATCTTTAATGCTGCATGTTACTTCTAATGTTTTCTTGTTTTTGTTTTTCTGCAAATAAAACATTTCAGTGCCCACCAAAGAAAAATCATCAGGAATGTGATTTTTTTTTTTTTCAATCAGTTTTTATAACGTGAGATTGAATTTACTGAAGTCTAAATTGATTTAATTTTAGTTGCTTAAATAACATTAAAATGCTCTACGCTCATTGTGTTAACTACATGCAGACCAGTTGTGCTGTTTTTCTAATGTAGCTTTTCATTTTGTCCTGTTTGTTGATTTTATCTGTATGATTTTTTTTTTTTTCTTTTCCTGCAGACTTCCACGTCCCCTCAGAGTATTTAACCAACATCCACATAAGGGACAAGGTACCTCCTTCACAAGACACCCCAAAGGTCCTTTACATGATTGTTATGAGACTGATCTCCTCACAAATGTGTCCATATTAATCGGTCTCTCTCTCTCATGTGCAGTTGGCAGCTATCAAGTTGTCTCGGTATGGTGAAGATCTGCTGTTTTATCTCTACTATATGAACGGAGGAGACCTCCTACAACTGCTGGCTGCTGTAGAACTGTAAGAACGGCTGGTCATTACTGCACCCTAATCACAATAAATCAGTTACCACATATGAAACTAAATAACTATGATGTTTGGATGAGAAAAACTGCCTGAAACTCGGATAAAAATAAGATTTCATAGTTTCCTGCTGTGCTGAAGTTCAGTGTGATCAGTTATTTTAAAGAAATCCGCTCACCAGCTTCTTCCTGTCATCACCAACAAACTCCATTTTTCCATAACACACTGACCCAAAATACATCTTTCCATATTCAGATAAGTCTGTAACTGTTTTTTTTAATGATTGAATCTCTTTTTCAGAAACTTCTCATCTTTATTTAAATGTTTTAATCTTAACTACAAATCAAGATTAAAGCATCCAAAAGAACCCCAGACTGTCTGAAACCTCTCTGTGTTTACGATGGTGTACGAGCTGTTTAAAGTGATTGTTTCTGCGTGTGTGTGTGTGTGTGTGTGTGTCCAGGTTTAACAGGGACTGGAGGTATCATAAAGAGGAGCGGGTTTGGATCACTCGAGCTCCGGGGATGGAGCCCACGCTGAAGACCAACGCCTACGAGAGAGGGACCTACTACTTCTTTGACTGCCTCAACTGGAGGAAGGTGGCCAAGGTGAGCACACACACACACACACACACACACTTTATATCAGCAACAGGATGTGTCACCTACATTTGATCAGGTTGACAGTTCTCAGATCTTGATTTTATGAAACTGTTCAGAGTGTTTGAACACTTTAATACTAAGGTCTGTATTCGCACAGCCGTGTGGTGCTAAGGGCAGGTCCTTCTGCTGCTATCCCTGTCTTAGCCTTTACGTTTGAGAACAATTATATGCTGGGGGGAAAAAAAGCTAACTGTTTTAATCGTAAAATGTGATTGGATCAAATTAAAATATGCATTTTTATCCCATTAAAGCCAAAGCTGAAGTTTTATTTTGAAAGTAAACACAGAATATGATGAAGTGTAAACTCTGTGATAATTTACTGCTTTCTTCCTCTTTTTCAGGAGTTTCATCTGGAATACGACAAACTAGAAGAGCGGCCTCACGTTCCCTCCACCTTCAACTACAATCCTGCCCAGCAGGCCTTCTGATTGGCTCTCCCTCCTACTGCCTGCCTGCCATTGGCCCTCCTGACCCCGTTAGGTTTTTCCACCTGCACACACTGAACAGGGAGGACGTCCCAGCTCCTGTCCTCCTTGCTGAACAGACTTCATCCTTTTATTTTTTTCAGATTTTTGTTCCTTCTGTACCTCATCCATCATTATTATTATTTTTTAAATTTCCCACTTCTCCATCAGTTTGATTTGGCCGGTCTGTGAAGTGGAGTACAGACTCGATGCACAGACACAAGCACTGCAAAGTGTCTATCTGATCGAGTGACTCATGTTTTTGCTCAGTCTTAAGAATCGACTATTTTTGTCTCTAGAAGCTTTTAAGAGAAACCAGATTTTAACACAGGAAGTGATCACCTGGCAGGATGGATAATTATTTCCCACTGTGTCGCACCTCTCTGAAACCTGGTGATATCTGTCACCCTCTCTCTTTTATCAGGTTTATCCCCCAGCATTACAAACCAGAGCACATCATCCAGACAGTCAGGAGAGGACATGCAATGTACATTGTAGCACTATTTCATAATAAAAGAGGAAAAATATCCTTTTTTTTCTCCCTTTGGTTCCTTTGTGTTATAAAGCAGGTTTAATTTAAATGGACAGGTGAGAGTGCAGCAGGTGATTTCATACTGCAGGGAGGTCACAGGTGGATAAACTGGCACACGTTCCCTTTATCCTCTGAGGAAAAGGCAGGAAATCTCATTTTCTTTTTAATCAAGTCTTTCATACATATTTTACCAATTTGCAGTTATTTTTTCTCCTGAGGTGGCAGTCTGTTTAAAAGTTTTTTGTTTGTTTTTTTGATAATCTCAGCCAAAGCCATTTGAAAGACAGAAATCTGAGGTGGAGTTTAAGAAAACAGATTCATCTTTCTGGATGATAGTGGCGTTAAATCTGAAATCTGATGACTGCCAGTTCAGATTTATATACTATAAATCTGCACGTTTGTCTGAATTTTTTTTTTTAGCTTTTTCACGATGGAGAAAAAAGAAAATAGTTTTGGAGTTGTTGTTTTTTTTTTAGATTGTCCTCCTTTGTGTCGGATCTTGTGTTAGTCCATGCAGAAGTCAGCTTTAGCATGGTGAAATAACTCTGATGCTTGCCATGTAGGAACACTTTTTAAAAATAATTTTGAGTTTTGCTCCCTCATAATCAGCCTTTGGGGGTTCACACCATGGTAAACATGGCTGTTCAGTACAGGAAAGGGAGTGAGTTTGGCTTTATTTGGATAGAAATCAGCGCACTTTTCTTGAGTTCTCGTTGATTAGATCATCAGAAAACGTCTGCTATGCTCGAGTAAATAAAACCCCAGTTCACATAAGTGGCTATTTTCTCCTGGCTCTGGCTAAGACCTGATCAAGAGGCACCAATCACTACCCAGAACTTACAGCTCCAAAGATGTTGGGATGATTGGTGATGCTAATGTTATCTGTCGCTCTCTGTTAGCCTGTCCAGGGTTTAATCTCCCACCTTATCCCACTGTCAGCTTATCCTGAGGATGAGTGGCCATAAAAATGAATAGGATGGATTTATAGTTGGATAGCCACACTTATTTCTACTCTCCTACTAGCACCTGCTGTCTGTTTAGCCTCATTTTTAGCAAGAATAACACTTAAATGTCAAACTTTAAATTTTGAATTCGTGGAGATCAAAAACTCAAACTCTGTTGCCTGTTACGCTTTTTAAAGATTACAGTTACTGGCTGCACTGAAAGCCACCCACAGTGAGTTGCACCGTTTCCTACCGAGCGGGGGTCTGTACTGAGAGGCAGAACCTGGGGTTTAGTGAGGTAGCTTCAGGTTTAACCCTGGGTGCTCCATCAGCACCTGCAGAAACTTCCACCTGCTGCTTTTCACCTATTTTATGTTAATTTTCCGTTAACACTGCTCTCTGCTTCTCAAGCTTCCCATTTCTTCACCTTTAACATTATTTTCTTCTGTTTTTTAATTTGGTCCCAAGTCTATTTTCTGCCCAGTAACAGTCAAACCAATCGGATCCTCATGACACCACCACCACCACCACATCTGTAAGCTACAGCCAGGAGATAATTAACATAGTTTAGCATAAACACTGGTAGCCCGGCTCTCATGGGTGTTTAATGTTTAGTTTAATCTGCTACATGTTGTTCTATTGGGACCAGTTTACATGATACTCCAAGGAAATTTTGATTTTTACACTTTTTAAAGCAGCTTAAACAAACAAACCATCCTAATCTTGAGCTCCAGAAGTGTTTTTCTTGTGGGCAGAGCTAAGCTACCTGTTAAAGCCCATTCAATCTTTATGCTAAGCTAATTAGCTCCTTGTTGTTGCTTCAGAAAGTCTCAGTAATCTAATTTTGAGTCTTTTATTTGAAAAAAAATATTGTCCCAAAAAGTTCTTATTTTAAGGCTTCATGAGTTTTTCGTGTCTTTAATCACCAGGAGGCACCAATGTCCAGTTATGTATATGTATTTTAAATATGTATACATAAAAGTGAGGCAGTATTTTGAAGGAAAACAAAATGGGGTAAAAACAGAAAAGAAACCCCTCCCTCTTCAGCTGGCCGCCACTTAACGATGCAATACTTCACTTCCTGTCACGGAGACGGTTTCCAGGGGACCATGCCCGACTCCGCCCACTTACTAGCAACAATCACTGGGTGGAGGAGAGGGGCCAGCTAGTTCACACTGCAGCAGCAAAGCCAAGGACACGCCCACAGACCTGTGTGACCTGTCTGAGGAGTTTTGATTGGAGGATGAGGACTGAGGCACTTGGCCGTTGGCTGTTTTATTAAATATGGCAGCTAGTGTTTTAATAGAAAAAGAATAAAATAAATATTCTGGTAATGAAACTGAAACACGATTCCTGGGTGTTTATTTGTGTTTGGGTCGATCTTCGAGGAGCCAAATATCCAGTCAGGTCCATAATTATTCTTCATATATAAAAGTATTTATAGTTTGTGTAAAGATGGCTTTAATTCATAAACAGTTAACGCAGCATTTTCATAAAACCTTCTGATTAAAGCTGAAGGTCAGAGCTTCGATTTGTCAGTATCCAAATACTTCTGGGCATGGCTGTAGTTTAAAGTGAGGCTTGTTTAAATGTGAAAATCATTCTCACTGGGCCTGACGAATATCGCTGTCTCACCTGTTTGACCCTCGTCTTTATATTAATTTGTCCTGAAAGTTTACTGCTCAGTATTCAGGGTTCATACGCCTTTTTCAGGGTCAAATTCAAGCACTTTTTAAGCACTTTCAGGGTCCATTTTCAAGCTTTTCCAGCACATTACCAAAAAAAAGAATGCATGTTTCACTTCGCATCACCACATTAAGACCACGTGAAAATTAACACAAATCATCCTAGGCTGACTTAAACGCCTTTGTTTCCCCTTTGTTAAAACAGAAAAATGCACCACACAAAAATACTGTAAAAGGAAAAAGGTTGCCTTATATGCATATAGTGTATAAACTCAAAATGTACATTTCACTTAAAAATTAAGATGTACAAATGTGAACAAGTCAACTCGTTAGAGATATTCATCTCCTGTTGAAAAAAAAAACAACCCCACAAAACAAGAAAACTGCACCAAACACTACAAAATAATAATATTATTGCTGAAGTCCTAAATGATCACCTTTAAAGTGTTTGTGCTAATAACATCATGTACAGTAAGACAGGCATGGAGAACAGCACTGACTGGGAGAGGCTTTGAACAGATGACACACAGTTCAATTCAACATATAAGACTTTAAGAATGCACAAGCATCTACCTAAAATCTATTTATTTAGTCTATCATCTGTGATATTATT
>VVHJ01039825.1:6310-19946 GCA_015107715.1 Tylochromis polylepis | reverse complement strand
TGGTACAGCGTCTGCATCACTGCAGCCGCAGCACCAATCCGTCTGTCGATCTCCCGCTCCCTTCTCCCATCACTCGTGAACAAGACCCCGAGATACTTAAACTCCTCCACTTGGGGCAGGAACTCGTCTCTGACCCGGAGTGGGCACTCCACCCTTTTCTGGCTGAGGACCATGGCCTCGGATTTGGAGGTGCTGATTCTCATTCCCACCGCTTCACACTCGGCTGTGAACCGTTCCAAAGCGAGCTGGAGGCCATCACCGGATGAAGCCAACAGAACCACATCATCTGCAAAAAGCAGAGATGAGATTCTGAGACCACCCAAGTGAAAGCCTTCCGCCACTTGGCTACGCCTAGAAATCCTGTCCATAAAAATTATGAACAGGATCGGTGACAAAGGGCAGCCCTGGCGGAGCCCATCACCCACCAGGAACCGACTTATTGCCGGCTATGAGGACCAAACTCTTGCAATTCTTCCCAATCATCTTTGGAGCAATTAACAGAACACATGTATTGTTAATTCTTCCATCTGTAACTGAGTGTGTGTTCTGTAATAAGAAGCGCACACACTCAGTTAATGTGCAAATAAACAAACATTATGTGCATTATTACAACACTGTGGCAAAACAGGGTCTGTTCACGGAGTCTTCCTTTTCCAGGATAGCAAACATTTTAAAAAAACTGCGGGATGGAAAGTACGGAGATGGTTGGCCTGTAGGTAAGTCCAGAGCACAGCACTTCATGTGTGGGTTGTTGAGCCAGATGTAAAGCATCCTCCAATTTCTGCCAAACCAGATGCTGCTGGTGCCAGCTCTGTGAACTGGAGGTAACTCCTGTTACCTGTTCAGATCTGAACCACTGACTGCTGAATGTTTTGAAGGACCTCCAACCGTCTCCTCTGCCGACGCCTCGCTGTACACAGTTTTTGATCTTGTGTCGCCTTGTGTTCCACCTTTCTTAACTTCTTCAGCGGAGCTGCACTACATTCACCCTTTTTAAAAAGGAATCCCAAATAGCTCTCTGACAGCCAGACTCAACACTCAGATTTTCATTAAACATGTTGCTTTGGTCAACTAGGACCTCCAGTTCAGGTGAAAAGTTTTCTTTTCACTGCCTCTCCATATTTGTCACCATTGTGGTCAACATGAGAGCGTGTGTGATCTATATTTATGTTTTTCTGATTCCTTTTAACAAGCTAAATTCTGCAGGTTCTGGCAGATTTGGCACATCATGATGAAATCAACTTTAACTGTGTTTAGAAAAAGCAACCTTTGTAAATCGTCTGTAAAACCAGGTGCACCTATTTTTGCCTCACTGAGTAAAGCCAGGGCATGTGACTTCCTTGTGATTGAAGTTGTTAGTGTATGAAGTTCTACTCTCATCAGTTTCTTAAGGATCATCCACAGAGGAAGCAATTTGATTTGCTGATGGCTGGTCGCACTGTCACACTGGACATTCATAGGACATGCTCTGGTTGCCTAGGTAACCCTCTAATCTTTGTACTACTCTGTGAAAATGACACATGCGTTCTCATTCACTTTGCTGAAGTTGACCCAACCATTTCACATCACATCGGATTTTTCAGACATTTTTGTTTGAAGTTGCTGAATATCATCAACGTTCTACAGACTCTGGTTGCTTCCTCGTGGATGCCCCGTCAGTCACATCCATCCCTCACATCCAGCTTCAAATCACAAACTAAAATGCTTAACCAGTGCCTCATGATGGGGCAAGAAAGCATCTTAGAGAGGCAGAGTTTCTCAGGGGTTCAGATGGGCAGAGGTTCATTAATCTGTAATAATCATTGTTTCTAAATATAATAGTGAAAACTACATATCTGATCATCTGCAGTACATAATATCATTAAAAGATTCAGAGAATCTGGAGAAATCTCTGTGTGCAAGGACCAGAGCTCAAAATCAATATTAGAGTCCCATGATCTTCAGGCCCTCAGGCAACACTGTATTACACAGGATCGATTCTGTGATGGAAATCAGTGCATGGGCTCAGAAATCATGGTCTGTTAACACAGCTCACCATGCCATCCACAAATGCAGGTTACAGTATGTAAAATCTCACCACTAGACATCAGGACACTGCAGATTGCAGCAACTGTGTTCTCCTAATTCAAGGGCATAATCCTAGTTATGGTGGCCACCGTAGGGCAAAAAACTCTGTTCATCTGTAGTGAGTGTAGGCTGTCAGACCGCTGTTTACCTCAACTGTCAGTATATGGCCACATCTAATTACCCTGTGGAAGAGGCTGTAAAACATCTGGAAGGACAGTGAAGCTCACTTCTGTACAAGGACAGTGACACCAAGGTGAACTGTTGAGAATATCCTGAACTTTTTTTATCAGTCCGCTGCTGTTAGCCTCTGTTAGCTGCAGTTACACCTACTTTTATGTATTTTTAATGGTTTAATTAATTAAGTTCATGAGAATGCATCACTTTTTTAACAAGACATAATTACACACTAATCTATGTATATTTATCAGTACAACAGTCATTGTTTGTATTAAACAAACATTTGTTTAGATTGACTGAGTGTACCTTTAAAGCTCTAACGTGCAAAGAAGAACAAATTGATATGTGAACATGATCCAGAAGCCAAAGTGGAAAACTGTTCTGGGGTCATATTTATATGGACCCACACACCTGGAAAGGTACCATGAATGCTGAAAGGTGTACTCAGTGATTAGAGCGAGCTATGCTCCCCTTCAGATGTATTTTCAGGGACGGCCTGCATATTTCAGTATGACGATGCTAAACTGCATGTTGCATTTATTCCATCAGCTTCGTAAGAGAAGTCCGGTTGCTGAACTGGCCTACCTGCCGTCCAGACCTGTCACCAGCTGAGAACACCTGGAGCATCATGTCACCAAAAACAAGACAAAGCAGAGCCAGGACCGCTGAGCAGCTAGAATCCTCCATCAGACCAGAACAGGGCAACGTTCCCCTGTGAGTCCAGGACCTGCTGTCCTCAGCTCTCAGACGTTTACAGACTGATGTTAGAAGGAGATGGGATGCTCCACAGTGGAAACACGAGTCTGTCCCAACTTTTTAGAGACATGTTGCTGCCATCAAATTTAAAATGAGCTCACATTTTTCATGAAATAGTCTCAGTTTAAACTTTTTTATGTTTTCTTTGTTCTTTTGCGTGTAAAATATGGGTTTATGAGCTTTACAAATCATTGCATTCTTCTGTTATTTACACAAAGTCCTAACAGCTTTATTGGAGTTATATGGTTTTTCTTCTTCATAATTAAAGAAGGAAATCTAAGTTGCTATTTCTTATCTTGCTCTCCAAACAAGATAATACCAACAACACAAGGAGAAAAAAATGTAATTATGATTGAATGAAGTGTCTTTATAATTTATCAGTCTCATTATGATCAGTTATAGCAATCATTCATTACTCAGTGAGCAAACACACCATCACATCTGGAAACAAACAGAGGACTGAGGATTAAATCCAGTCGGTATGTTTGTGGACTCACCTGTGATGGTATTAAATGATAGAAGATGACAGCAGCTGTCACCTGATTTTAATGAAGACATTTCTCCCACGAAGTAATGCAGACAAACTGGTCCACGGAAATTTAGGGTAGTGTTCAGTCAGATCAGTCTGAAGGATTTGAAGCGAGTCTGGCCTGAAATTGATTCTTTTTCCAGTATTTCATCTTCAGAGCATCAGTGGATCAGAGATCCCACCTTCAGCCGCCCTCCTCCTCGTCCCGGTCGTCCTCCAGGCCTCCACGTCCGGCTTCTTCGGTGGAGTTGTGGTTCAGAAGTCTCTGTTTCGGGGCCCGAAGGGTCTCTTGGGGCTTCTCCCCTGACCTTCAGCTTCTCTGTAAATAATTGATCAGCGCTCATTCAGCCACAACTGCAGGAATGAAACCCAATACAGGGACTGCAGCGGACAAGGAGGAGGAGGAGGAGGAGGTGCTCACAGTGCTGATGATTTTACACGACTCGCTGGATTTAATAGCAGCTGAGGTTTGAATAATTCAGAGTAAACATAAAACATTTTAATGGCTCAGGTTTAAATGTTGCTGCCACCCAATATTTGTTGAATTTATTAGGATATTTTTATTTCTTTACTTTTTATTGCTGATTGAATGAAGTGTTTGGATGCTGGAGATCCAAATTAGCTCGACGCCAGCTCTCCTGTAATCATGATGAACTGTCCTCCAACCGACCCGAGATAAAAACAATCATACATTTCAACTAATGAGCACCTCACTTTCTACAAGAAGCCAGAAAGTCAAAGGTTTGTGTTCATAAATCCTCTCAGTCTACACGTTCAAAGGAATTAAAATAATTTGATCAAAGTCGGCTTTAAAAAGCTTCTCGTGTTGAAGCAGATGGGATCACTCACCTTCTCCTCCGGAGGAGCTCCTGAAGCTTTAAGTGTCTCGCTTTCAGCTCCTCGCTCTGCCTCCAGTTATCTGAGGCTTTAATTAGAAAGAAAAGTGAATGGATCAGCCCCGCCTCCTCCTCTTCCTCCAACCCGTCCGCTCTCTTCCCTCCATCATCACCACCATCAGCTCTGATTCATACAGTAAATACTAAATAAACAGAGAGCTGAGCGGCAGACCAAACACTTTCAGTGGTGTTGAGTGTGATCAAACACAGCAGCGGGATCAGTGTTCAAACAGCCGAGGTACGAATAAACAGCATCAAATTAAAGCGCCGCTTCTCCTCATTCCTGTCCTATCCCCTCTTCCTATTAAACACGGCCAAAGTTTCTAACACTGAGCTCAGTGTATGACAGCTTATCACAGTTTTTTCTTCTCCCGGATCTCTGTGATGTCATAGCGAGGCAATATTTCTAATATAGTCACCTCTGACTCAAAGACTGGATACAAAAGATGGATGTGCCCACTGTAGATTCACCCGTTAGTGTTGGGGGGGGGCGGTTCAAAGCCACAAGTGACCATATTTGGACAACAGGGTGGAACTAATCTTGTACTATGTCACAGAGCAGATATCCTTATATGATCATCTCAATTTCAGAAGCTCCATTAGCTTTGGAGAAAACATGGACGACGTGACCGTTCCCAAATGTTTGACTGTAGTATAGGTCACAAACCCCACCCTGTCCCGTCTGCTAACAGGTAGCAAAACAGACAAACTGATAGAAGACCGTACTTCATTCAGCGTGTTAAATGTGTTTCATGAGCTAATCAGTAAATGTTAAAAAAACAAGCAGTCATGAGCTCCTGTAGAAACGTTACAGCGGGGCTACGTGAAAAGTGCAGGGAGCTGTGTGTCGAGCGGCTGTGTGGGCTGGAGCTCGAAACGGCAGCTCCACATCAAATAACCAATGTACAGATCCTGGATCTGAAAATGCAAGCTTTCAGCTCCTATAAACACCAAGTTTTTGCTTCAGTGGGAAGAAGTAGAGCCAGGCCGTCCAACTTCAAACCTTCTGCTTATCAGTGGCAGCCAATCAGAAAAACGCCGGTGTAAAGGCAGGATAGTTTAAAGGAGGACAAGGTAAATAAAGATTATTGTGACCTGTGAATCCCAGATCAACACTTTGAGCCTTGGGAATTACAATACTAATGCTATGAAATATTAATTTTTCTGATTGTTTTTTTAACATCACCTGATCCAACCCTAACTATAAACTCTATGAATAATAACAGCGATAAGACTACACTTAAAAGCGGACAGGATGAACCAAGATGTTTCGGGCTAAATACTATGGTACTAAATCTATGATACTGGCTCATATTGAATATTGTATTACAAGTTGGTCCTATACGACCTCTGTTGCTATTGGGCCAATTGAAGCATGCTATAAAAGAGCACTGAAAATATTAGACAAGAAACCTTTGTCATATCACCACTGTCAAATTTTAGATAAATACAAGCTTTTAAATTTTACTGATTTCAAATTATTTAAATCTGCTTGTCTAATTTACAAAGTCACACATAGTCTGGTGCCTTCACCAATGTGTGATCTTATTAAACAAAAGTCTAGCAGTGTTGCCGGGTCTCGGGTGACCAGAGCCACTGTGAGAGCTGATTGTGAACTGGCATTTAGACGGACCACCTTTTCACAGAACGCGCTGTCGTATCAGGGAGTGAGTTTCTGGAATAGTCTTCCACTGTCAGTGAGGGAAAGTACAAGTCTCCCTGTTTTTGGAGTCACTTAAAAGGGTGGTTGAGGGACGCACAAACATGTGATCATAATTAATTAACCATGATAACTGGATGTGAAACAGAGTTAGTGTATTATAAAAAGGGAAAACAACTACTAGTGTAATAGAGCAGTGCAATATCAGGACAGTCAGGGCATGTACAGTATTGGGATTTGTGTATTATAACTGATGTTTTTGTTATTGTTTTTTGCATTGTCATTTATTTTCTATTTTTGTTGTCATTGTTTGCTTTAATATGATGTGACCACAGTTTTTTGTCCTTGTCTCTATATCCATGGTCTGTAAATAGTGTTTCTGTATGTTGCTATGTGTGTAACATCATCCTGCCAGAGGGGCTACAGATGGAAATTAGCCTAAGGCTATAATCTGGCATATTTACTTCTTTTTTTTTAACTGTTCATTAATATGTATTGTCCCTCTTTCTAATAAAAAATTTAAAAATAAATAAAAATAAACTACAATAGCTTCAAGTTAAAAAAAACAAACTTTTCATGCAGGTGTCTATGTCTCTAAAACATTAAAAATAATAAAAGAAGTGATTTTGTGTCTTCCGGTTCTGTAGATAAATCTGGGTCTCATCTGCATAGAAATGGACATATATCAAGAACTACAGCAATTCCGAGGCATACCAATATGAGATCATCAACTTTTGCTTCTCAAAATATATTTCAGAATTAACGTTTACATTTACAAATATATTTGTAGTTAATTTTATTTACATTTTAAAATACTTCTCCAAATATTCTTAAAGTCACAGTGAAATGATAAACAGCCTTATATCAGTGTCATAACCTGCTAAGAAATAGTGCTTCATCAGGAAACACGGCATTTTTTTTTTTTACTTCCATAACCTCTAAACAGCACATTTCAGTGTGACTTTAAATACTTTAAAGTAAACAAAAAAGCACATTTCCCTTTACAGTACATTGCTTTCAATGTAAATGACATTCAGCTTCTTATTACAGGCACTAGAACACAATGCTAAATATCCTTGACTAGTGTATAAATGACAGGTAAACTGCTGTGGTCAGATGAAAACATAATCAGGGAGTTATTTAAAGTACATGATGTTCAGATGATGAATGAGATGCAAAACATTAAGTTTTAAGAAGAAAAATCAAAGCAAGGCAGCAATCATGGCACATAGTTGGTTATATAAAGTGGATTATTCCCTTAGATTTAAAGTAAACAATGATCACAGACGGTACCTGAAGAGTTTAGCATCAGTTAAAGAGGAATTTCACCACTGTGAGAGAAATGTAACTCTGCTAGGCTAAAGTTGTTTTAGTTATTTATTTTTTTGCTTTAATGTGATGAGGGCACATCAAGTTTTGGTGAAATTCCCCTTTAATTTAAAAAAAAACAACAACTAAGTATAATGTCCAAAGATCAAAATGTCATTTGAGCTCTTTAACTCCACATGCTTATATTTGTGTACTGTTCCCTTTTTATAGTAACAGGTAAAAGTAGTGCAGTAATTAACGCAATAAACTTAAATAAGATAAGTTAGATTTGCAACAGTCCAAACAGTTCAATCCCTTTTGCTGATTACATTTAATTACATTTAATCAAAAAACACAGACTTGGAGAAAACATGTGGAAATATGTTTTGTTTTTTTTAATGAAATTTGATCCCCAAAACTCCCAACTCTAAACTTAATGTTAGGGGTCAGAAAGCCGACCGGTTTGACTTCGATGAGGGTGATTAAACCGATGACGAACGGTCACTGATCTTTCAGCACGGTATGAAATAACACCGTTTTGTCAAAAAGCATCTTCTAAACTTAACCGAGTAACATCTGTTGCCTAAGGCCCAAAGTTGGACAGGCCAAGAGACCAGTGGGCAACCACCTACCAACCACCAGGCGCTACAGAAAAATGGGTTTTAACCAGCTGGTTGAGAGGTTGCTGGAGGTTGCTAGATGAGCTCAGTGGCAGAGGCAGACACCGAAAAGCCTCTTTGTTGGTTTGGTTGCTGGCAGGCTGTCGCTCCCGGCTGTGATTTGTATGGAAGCCGCCGACTTCTCTGCCTGTACGCACTCGACCGACAAGCCGAGCGGTAAAGCAAACGGGAAAGTGCAACACAAACTTGAAACCTTCACAGTAAAAGTTGCACCTTTTGAAATGTGTCGTTTTCAGCAGTAAGGTACAACTTTTACTCTGAAGGTGTTTCCTGTTTGCCTTTCCCTACCACTCGGCTCAATGTCTGTGAATGTTTGCAGACAAGTTGTTGTCTTCAATGCAAACATGGCAACCAAAGCAATCACAGGGAGGTTTTTGGGTGGAGCACTCTCTTTGCAACCCATTTTCACCCAGTGATAACCAGCAACTTTCAGCAACCACTCACCAATTGGTGGGAATATACATTTTTTGATAGCAACCACAGGCTGCCAGGGGGTTGCTCGCCACAAACATTTGTCTCGTGATGGTGCTGGAGGAAAAGTCAGAAGGTTATCAAAGTCATTAAGTGTTTTTGGTCTGGTGACCATGATTGCGTCTCCCAAATTTCATGGGGATCCATCGTGTAGCTTTAAGACCTGTCTCTCAAAACAAAAAAACATTTACTGGTGTTTGACAGAGACAATGGATCCTCTGAGGAATCATCATCATCTTGTAGGACAGAGTGAGGATAATAACACAGCTACGCTGCTACCATGGTGGCTTAAAATGAGCATTTAGAGGAGCAGAAGTATTATAAAAGATTTTAAAAGACCTCCAGCGTTCTCCAAACTTCACACGTGATTGTACAAAACCAGCAACAATGACTGTTGTTGGCTTTTTTCAGCAAAATATACAAAACTTTCCAAAACTGTCTGCCTAGTTTGCAAGCTAGCAGTATGTCGGTTTCATTTTCAGCCTGCGGATTTGAACAGATCCATAAATCTGTGGTGCAGATGAAAGACCCTTGTCATCCAGTTTTTCATGAAATGGAGCAGAAAGATTTTGTGAAGTTTTAAACATGCTGAGAACATGAACATGTCACCTGCTGACAAACATGAAAGAAGATTATCTGAGGTTTCCATAAAAGGGACTTAATAGATGACCAATCAGAAGAAAGTGTGCTTATAGAGAGGAGGGCCTTAAAGGAACAGGAGCTCTAATGATTGTTTGAGGCTGAGGATGAACTCAGGGTGTCACATACGGAGCTGCTGTGAGATGAATAAGGATTTAAATTCATTCATTCATTCAACGCTGCTCTAAAAACAGAGAGCTGGAAACGTAACAGGTCCCCTTGTCAGGAATCAGACCAATGCCAGAGATTTATGCTTTAAACTGTCACAAGCCAGCAGCTGATTGGACGTGCTGATGAATGAATCTGACTTCCCCCCAAAAATCCACCGACATCTGAATGTGAGCTTCGTTATTCCTTTCTGTAAATGCTGATCTGTTTCCATTTAACCCGGTCCTCCAGGATCATGTCCCCGTCATTTTTCTGGATGCTGCTGATTGGTCAGTTTTGATGAACCGGCAGGTTGTTGCTGACATAGAAAACAGCTCCCGGGCTGACGCGCCCGAGCAGCCAGCCTGGTCCCAGAGAGGCCGAAAGAAGAAGCACTCGGCAGAGACTGTGCGAGGCGTCCGCCGTGCGGTTCTGGCATTAGGTCAGGTCCTGAACGTCCAGCAGCATGGCGTCCTGCTTCGTCCTCAGCTGGTCTCGTACCAGGAGGTGGGCCACCAGCTCGGAGCTCAGAGCTGGAAAACAAGCAAAGCAGAGTGAGGGCTACCGCGAGGCTAGCTCCTCGTTTACACCCATCTTGTCCCCAGAACAAAGTGGAAGAGATTTCTGAGCCCACATCACTGTTCGAGCTGCAGAATTATTACCTCATCCTGTCGGTCAGGTAGAGGTCACAACAAGGTGAGGCTGAGTGATCAATCAGGTCTGATTATAAAAACCAGACAACTGTGATCAAACAGTTCATCGTGTGTCCGCTCCATTTTTCACTGCACAGCTCCGATTTTTTTTCTTGTGTCATAAATTAAACGCATCTGTTTCCTTTACTGCAGCACAAAACAGCCTTCAGTCGGCTCTACAGGAAGTAAAGTCTCAGGGCTGTGGAAAGATTACTGACGGCTGCCATTAGCTTCACATCTTTTCAATTCAAGTTTTAACGTCTTCACTGTCAGAGTAAAAGATTTACTGTGAGGCCAGTGAGGAAAATCATTACTTGGAAAACCAGCCTGGCTTTTCCATTAGAATCCAGCAAATACACAATAAATATATAATAAACACAAATGCATAAATTTGTTTCTTTATTTTCAAGAACAAATCTGTTGGACGATGGACGTAAACCTAACAAAGGCAAAGTCAGTTACCGGTGAAAAAAGGATAAACTCTAAATGAAACCCAGATGTGAGGCTGTGAGCAGCACGTCGTGTTTCCATTTAAGCTCTGCATACCGTGAACGTCTCGTTCCAGTGACGCTCTCAAGCTGCTGAGCTGCTGCAGCGAGCGCTCCTGCAGCTCCCAGCGCTCCAGATGTTTCCGCTGGGCCACGCAGCTGCTGCCGGCCAGACGCTGCAGCACACACACACACACACACACACACACACACAGACAGATGAGCTTCAGGTCATCGGTCAGCAGGTCAGTCTCAGGCTCATTCTGTCTCACCTCCTCTTTCTGTTCGGCCAGCAGCTTGTCTCTCAGCGTCCTCAGAGCCGTGGCCACTTCCTGTTTCAGCCCGGCAGAATGGCAACCATTGCGCCTTGTTCCCTTGGTGACCTGACAGGGTCAGAGATCAGAGGTCAGACTGTGGACAGCACATGTTTGTGACTGTGTTTTAAACTGAACACCAGGCAGTGGTGAGGTAAAGGCGACCCTGGGTTCAGAAAAACAGCAACAAGACTCGCTGGGGAAACGCTGCCCCCTGCTGGTGACAGCTGTAGTTACAGGTAATCACAAAAAGTAGCTTTAATGATAGTTTGAGTTAGAGTTACACTCCTTGTGCAGCTGTGTGTTCATACATTTATGGAGTGAGAACACGAGTTAGTGCCTGATAATGACTCTGAGATAAAGGAAAGGATTCCCCCATGGAGCCCAGAAAACGAATCGTCTAACCCTCGATGACTTCCAATCAGTGTTTCAGCTTCTTTTTAAAATTTGATCTCTTTGTACGACGGACTCTAAGAACTCTAAAGGCTGACCCCGTTTATCTGTGTAATCGAGCTGTTTTTTATTTTTCTTGTTGCTTGGCGATGAACTGATGTTCTCCTGCTCCGGCTGGACTCTCCTGCAGATCTCTGGCAGTAACGCTCACTCGGCTGCTGTTCTCAAATGTTTAGAAAAGTCTAAATATCCTTTGAGAAATGCTGCGTCCACACCCAGAGAGCTGTGCTGCCACTCTGCTAGAGGTTCTGACAAACCTGAGTCACAGATCCCAAAAGCTTCACAATGTTCAGTGATTACAAACAGCAACACTGGAAGGTTTCATAAACAGACACAATCTCCTTTCACTACATGAATCTTCTCAAGCTTAGATTCTGAATCATTTTGCTGCATTTGCAGGAAAATGTGTTCCTGATCTTTATCCTGAAACTCGCTCCAGCAGGCAGAGCAGGAAGCACCTTTTTATTGGCTCCCTCCTCCTCCTCTTCACTGTCACTGTTGTTGATGAAGCACAGCTGCAGGTTTCTGTGGTTGTGAAATCTGTAAACAGATAAACACATGCAGTGAGTTTATCTCAGCTGTGTATTTCTGCCATGTCTGCAGGTATTCACCGCACTCGTGCTTTATTTTCCTCACAAACGAGAGGGGAAGAAACAGTCATCGGCTAGCTGCAACCCATCGACGAATCCACAGACGGTAACGGCTCGGCCACGCTAGAATAAAAATAGGACGGCAACCTCCCCGTGACTACGGAAACTCGGTGGTTGCCAGGTGACTGAACTGAATTTTTTTCACATCCAGCAACCGACTGCAAGTAGTTGTGGTGACTGAGTGGACGGACAGATTGACGAAGGTTGTAAATAACTTCAGACTGCATGTTGCAGTCAGTCTTTGTCAACCGTAATAACCGCTTTACAGCATAGCACCACTAGGGGGTGTCTTTCCACCCCCAGAGTGAGTGCTGCCCGTAGCCATTACAGATGAGCTTGCTGCTCGCTTCTCACCTTCTTGTGAGGAAGACCTTACCCTTGTAATGGGCTGACACCGGCATCTGCCTCACCCCAATAATTTATGGCACACCACAGTCTCCAGTCACGGTTCTCCCGGTGTGATGGTAGCTTCAGCTGGAATTTACCGTGATTTGAAAACGTTCCGCTGAGTCATCAGAATTTTGACTGCATCCATCGATTTGATGCTGAAAACTAAACGATCCCTGCAAGAATCTAATTTCCTGCAAAGACAATGAAAACACATCTGGAGGCTTCACGGCGGGACCACGCAGACCAGCAGGTCTCGCTCCCTCCATCCTGTATGATGGAGCACCGGTGCAGGAGCGAGCTGGCCCACCTGGGTCACCGTCTTCACTGGTCTTCACTGGGCGACACTTTGACAGTCAGATTCTAACCAACAAACACAAATTCATCAAAAAACAGCGTTTATCCACGAATCTTCATTACCGTGACGTGACAACAGCCACTCGACACCTCCTGAAGTCTTCCTCCTCCTCTTCCTCCCAGACGTCACGCCACACTGCATCTGGACTCCCCTCCGTCCTCAGCCCCGCCCCCCTCTGTGGGAAGACAGCATTAGCTGAGAATAATTCTCCACCGATCACCTGACGACCAACCGTCAACATCCAGGACTGAAAAATGAAGCACTAAAAGCCGCAGTTCCCCCGATGACCACTAGAGGCTCTAAAGGTGCGTCCAGGACTTGGACTGGAAGGTTTAGTCTGATTGGTTGCTGTGTTTGTTTGCCTTAGTTACAATATTTTGGTTTAGTTACAGAAGTTGGCATTTAGTTGCAGGCATTGCTGTGTTTGCACTGGTTTTGTTGGTTCAGTTGCACAAAAACCAAGATTAGAATTGTTGCTGTAGTTGCAGCAGCTGGTTTAGTTGCTGAAGCTGAGACTATTTTGTGTTGCTGATTGCAGGGGTTGGTTTATTGGAAGAAGTTGCTGTGTTTTTTTCTGCAGGCGTTGCTGTAGTGTCAGTGGTTGCCATATTTGGTTTTTTGGTTTAGCCAAAGAAATTTCCCTGTCTAGTTGTTGTCTTGCTGGATAAGTTGTACAACTAACCATGCTTAGTCAGGGCTGTGCTGTAGTTACAGCAGTTAGTTTAGTTGCATAAGTTGCTACAGCTGCTACTGTAATTGCAGATGTTGCCATATTAAGTTGATGGAGCTGTTGTAGTTGCAGCAGACTGTTCATTTACAATAGCTGGTGTTGTTAGTTGTGGGTATTGTGCGAATTCAATTCAATTCAATTCAATTTTATTTATATAGCGCCAAATCACAACAATAGTCGCCTCAAGGCGCTTAATATTTGTACAGTAGATCGTACAATAATAGATACAGAGAA
>VVHJ01039814.1:9891-21016 GCA_015107715.1 Tylochromis polylepis | reverse complement strand
GTGGGTGGAAACCGCCACAGTAACCACTAAGGGCCTCTGTACTACCCGTGCGGACGTTCACGCCCGAAGCCCTTGCAGGAACGAGCCCAGAATAAACGGGACAAGAGGGTCAATATCAGTCAGTGTACCATAAAATTTATTATTTTAAAAAGAAACAAAGGATTTGCAGTAGACCTAAAACATCACAATAAAAAGGTCACTAATGACCACCATATACTCTTATTGGTGCAACCGGCCAGCAATATAACTATCACCTGAGGGCTTGCTCTCCCCCGGTGGCTCCAGGTGCTCAACGCCTTAAAAGAAACAAGTCCACCCCAAATAAATACGAGCCCAACAGAACACTTATCGCATGCACTAAGTGTTTTGATTCGGGCAATAATTGGTAGCACTGCAATCTTAAACACAGCAACTCCACTCACACTGAGCACCTAGGCAGGGCCTAATCTCTAAGGTAAGAGCTCCACTCAGGGATTGCACATTGCCGGGCTAATATTGCACCAGTCCAATAGGTAAAAAAACAAACCCAAAATAAGAAAAAAAATCTATTTTAAAATGTAGCCGTACTCCAAAACCAACTTGGGAGGAAAATGCAACAACAAGGAGAAGGAGGAAAAAACAGTGACAAATTCTCTTGTGCAGCTTATCCTGCAGGAGGCAATACAATATAAATTAAATTGCAGTGCATAAATATCCCTCTTTTTGTCAAATATATTAAATTAACCTACCTCCAGCTGACTACTATGTTTGCTGCACAACTTGCTTGTGGTCTTCTAAAATCACTACTAAAAACATGAAATACAATAAACATCAAATACATTTCAACAAACTTAAAAAAAACTAAAAGAAAAACAGCCTGTACCTTGAACCCTTGCTGTAGAAATTTACAACGGCAGCTTGTATAGCAAACAGTTGAAACCTCCCAGGCTCTTCACCTTCTCACATGACCATTATTCACAGCCGCTCATTAGTGCAAATGAGAGAAAAAAAGCACATGCCGCTACTTCCTCTTTTGTACCCTCCCTTGAGTCCCCTGGGTCCTAAAGCCTACCTCATTACACATGGTTCAAGCTCCACATCTTGATGTTAGCAGAGTCTTTAATCCTTACATTAGTGTGCTTGTCTTTTTTTAAAGCCTTAAAGATTAAAAGTAGTTTTTGTTTGCTAATTTCTCAGCTACTTAATCACTCAATAAGATGCAAAATAAGCACCGACGCAGCACCTTATATCCTGAGAAACTTTATTATATTTTCTTTAATTCAAGAATCCACAGACAGGCTCTGCCATATTGTCAACATAAAATAAAAGCTAACTAAAGGATATAAATGTTATCAAAAATTCAAGTTTTCTGAACATCTTGTTAATAATTTCCTCTGTGGTCTTAAACGAAACCCTAAAATAAAGAGCTGGGTGCCGTTTCCAGACTGCACAGAAACAGCAGACTTTGTGTTTCAGTAAAATTTGTTGAGTGTGTCCTGCCGTCATGGCTCCTGTGATGTAAACAGAGGAGAATATTTCTCAGGATAAAACGTTGTTTCACAGCACTGAGGCTGGCTCCAGGATCAGTGGATCCTGTAATAAATTGGCTGTTTGTACAGCGAGGCCTGACACATCTGCTTTGCTTGGTCATTTTTCCACTTTAGGCAAAGCTTTAAAAAAAAAAAAAAAAATTCTATTCACCGTCCGCTCGTCTCGCTGACCTGTGGACGCAGTGCTGACTCACAGCGTTTAGCTTTCATAACACCTCGAGCCACAGAGTCACAAACGACTGAGCTGTGTATGACGAACACTGTGGAAGTGTCCCGTTGCTTAATCTCTGCCCACAGGAAATGCCTCACATCAGCCCAGAGGTGTTCCAGCGTGTTCGGCTGTGCACGCAGTGTTTCTGTCATATCAGCCTCATCAGCAGCTCGACATCCCTGCTCTCCTCTTCATTTGTTATGTGAGTTTACTGCAAGAGATGTGATTGAAATCTGCAGTCTTTAAATGTATACAGAAAAATGTAATCCAGCCTCAGTCGTGTGTGGACTGTGGACAATCCTGGTGTGATGGATAAAACGCCAACAGGTGACAGTCCACCTACTTATCCACATTACAGCAGCATCCCGGGCCAGCGCGCTGTCCAAGCAGAAAATCAGGTTGATACAGCGTTGCCGTTTTTACCGCCTCCCCACGCACAGCTGTCATCGTGCGCTGACTTGATGCGTGCAGTCGGGCCGTCACCAGATTGTCAGGAAAGATGAATTTCCTGCTCCTGAGGTGGATTCTGCGATAAGGTCAGCCGGGAGACAAGCCCCATGTTAAATGGCTGCTCTGTTCCTCTGAGAGGAATGGATCCAGAAGCACCTTAAAACAGGCGAGTTTAGGGAACCCAGCAGGCTGATGAGATGGACTAACGCAGATTGGGTTTTTTATGGCTTTATTTTTGATAAGGACAGTGAAGACTGACAGGAAGGAGAGAGGGGAAGTCATGTAGCAAAGGGCCACAGGTCAGACTTGAACCTGGGCCAACTGGTCTCAGCCATGCAGCGTATGGTTGCCTGCTCATTCCAGTGAGCTAAACCAGCGCCCCAATGGTGATTGTTGGTGTGAAACATAGTCACTTCCTAAAGTGACCCTATGATTAAAAACGTGATCGAACTCACCCAATTTCTCATAATTCTGAACTCTTTATGTGTTGACAAAATGACACAATTAAAGACGAAATCTCAACTTTACATCATCACCACGGTGCTTCCAGGCTGTATCAAGCATTCAATGACATCACAGCGATCAAGTTTAAAAGGTTTGCTGCCTCCTAACTTATTAAAGTGCATCACAAGAATCAGCAGTTAGCAGTTAGCGTGTCTACTGTCTAAACTGAACCAAGCAGTTCTTGCTTCCTCTACAATACTGAGTACTTTTATTAATAAGCTGTTAAAATAAAAATATCCTGTGCTACTGTGGGAAACAGTTCATGCCACTTCTGTCTCCAGATGTGGATTTTTAACACCTTTGTGTGTAAAAAGTGGAAAAGCTACACTTTGTGTACGATTCTGTAAATAGAACACCTGAATGATGAAAAAATGTTTTCAGTTTGATAAAAATAAATAAAAAATGGTAAATTCAGACTGATAGTTCTAAATATCATTATTCTGCTGTAGGAGCAGAGTAACTGTTACTAGATGTTTAAAGGTCATATATATACACCATCCTGCTGTTACTCAAAGTGGGTTATAGAGATGTTGCTTGGCTGGTGTTTATTTATGACAGTGCTTGTTTCAATCACATTTTTCTCTGCAGAGAAAAAGCAGTTTAAAAATATACATGTGGACCAGCTCTAAGTTTGTTATTGACCCTCTTTTAGCCACTTTTTCATCTCTTCCAACTCTACAGGGAACTATCAAGACCACTAAATGCCCCAGTGCATCTGTTTTCTGCTATAACAAGCTAGAGTCAGTCTTTTCTACCTGGTACAGGTAAAAGTGACAACTTTGGAGCAGTTAGAGCGAACCAAAACAGTGATGTTGAGGTATCTAAGATTAATGTTGTCTTTTGTTCACAAAGTAAATGATGATTGTATTTGTAATCTCAGCAGAATAACGACACTGTCTAGGTTTAGTAAGAAAAGAAAAATCCCAAAACGTCCATTTTATAGTTCAAACCTCATACTGGAAAAGCTGCATAGAGAACATCCATCCGTCTGTCCGTCCGTCCATCTTTTTCCACTTATGCAATTAATTTAAATTCAATTCAGTTTTATTAATATAGTGATATATCACAACACTCACCTCAGGGTGCTTTATATTATAAGGACCGACCCAACAATTTAAAGTTACCTTAAAATGTTGATCAGTTTTAGTGCTGGTGTGTTCTTGGTGTCGAGCTGCGTTTGATGGAAAGCTGTTTTCTGTTGTGTAATCGTGGTCTCTGACTCTCACAGCTCCTCTATAATGGATGACTTTGCCAGTGTGCTGTGTGTCACTGTAACAGCAGCAAACAGATGTTGGGTTCAGAGGTGGTGCACCACCTCACTGTCCTCCGCGCGGGGACTGCAGCTGTAAATCCGGCATGGATCAGGACTTCTCTGCGGGCCGAGGCGCGCACGGCTAACTGAGCGCTGTCTGAACAGATCGTCCTCAGCTCTGGACCTGTCACCTCTGACGTCTCCATTACTCTGCTGTTTGACAGATGCGCCGTCACAGCCCTTAAAAGATAGAAGTTATTGGGTTTACAGCTCAGGCAGCCACACTGTGACCTTGACGAGTCAACAGTATGTGGCATCGAGGGAAAAGCTGCTGTTTGAAGGGAGAGCGATGGAGATGCTCATTCTGTTTGGATAAGTCCTGTCAGCCTCACCTCAGACTAACACCACCACATCCAGGAAGTGACTAAAGTATCAGCGAAGCGGTTATAATTTTGGACTCCAGTGGAAGTCATTTAGAGTCCCGCTTCATTAAACCCAAAATGATGCTGAAGGAAAGCCCAACATTAAGCTCTTAAAGTCTAAACTCATCACTTTCACAGTCCCTTTAAACCATTTAGTAAGACCTTGGATCCTATGTGGAAGCAGTTTTGTGCACAGTAAACAATCAGATGGACCAAATCACTAAAATTGTCTAATCAGCTATAAGAACAAATCAAGATGCTCAGTATTTCCTGAAAATGTTCACATTCAATAAACCATCCATTTATAAAACTAACAGTTTGACTAACACTGTGACATGGACTCTAACGCTGTGCTGTCAGAATATTTAATTTTCCATCCGTTTTATTCCACTCATCCAGATCAGGGTCACCGACAGGAGCATATCCCAGCTGTCATAGGGCGAGAGACGCCATACACCCTCTCTCTGTATATTCACACATTTCTATTACCTGCTAAGCACTTCCAGGAACTATCTGAAGTCTACATGAACCATGTGATGACCTCGCTGTCTGAAGCCCTCTGTTTTGACTCTTATTATTTGAGGGCTCTGGCTGTCACACAGATGACCATGAAGCTTCTCCACAGCTTCACTTAGACTCATTATCACTCGCTCCAGCCGACCGCTTCAATAAAAACATGGACCTGACATCCTCTGGTTCAGCATATCGAAGCCTCCTCAAGCACGCCGTCACCCCCCTCTCCTGCTTCCCTCCCTCTCCTTGGCTGATGTACGGCTGCGGAGGTCACGGCGGCCAACCCTCTGCAGAGCGCTAAACACTCACCCACCTGGACTACTGACAGGTTCATCTGCTGCTCAGTGGGCCTAATAGACGGGCTGACGTGAGGTGTGCATTTCCCCGTCAGCGCTCGTGTCGCCGTCTGCTTCTCGTGGTTAATGGAGCGACCGGTTGTGCAGCAGATGGTGATGAGAGCAGACCAAAGCGATGACTGTGACTTTTCTCTGTTTTTTGTTTTTCCACATCCGAACATCACATGACTTCAGTATACTCTGTAACTTAAACACAGAAAGAAAGGTGATAGATTTGAATTTGGCCTGCTCTACCTCCTGAGCCACGAGGAGCCCCAAAATCACCCTCCCTTTAAAATGAACACCGTGCTGTATTACATAACAAGCAGCTGAGAACATAAAGCCAGTCAGGAAATTGCTTACTGAGGTCATAAATAAAGCGGAGAGTTACAGTTGTTTCCTCATCAGTTTCACCACCAAGCCCGGTCACGTGCACACCATGTGCAACTCCATCCTTCCATCCATCCATCTGTTGACTCATCCACCTGTCCATCCATCCAACACTCAACTGTTTATTCACTAATCACTTTATTCACCTAGCTTAATATTAAAACCATTCATCCACTGCTTCCAGCTCTAGTTTTACTTAAATTAACCAACTATTATTTATGTTACTGAACACTTTCATTAGTTTATTTTTTTAAAACATTTTTTATCATTTTAGCGGGCTAATGCATTTGATTTGTTATATGTAGCTAATGGTGTCATTTCTTTATTCATATATGTATAAAACTAACATTTTCCTCTGCCTAAATTTCAGCTAATAACTGCTACCTTTATTTAATTGTAATTTTAGCTAACAGCTACTGTTAATCTACACTTAGCAAACAGTTTTTACTGCAAGCCATACATTTAGCTAATAATTTCAGTTTTTTCATGTTTAATTTGGTAATGGTTATAGCTAGCTGTTTGAAGTATATATAAATATTTAGCTATTTCATTTCTTTAACCATATTTTTAACTGGCAAATTTAACTTATACCTTTAGCAAATAATTTCTAACTTTTTATACTTTATGTTTAGCCAGTAATTTAATTTCTTTATTCATATTTTTAATTCCCAGCCAATAATAATTTCCACTTTCATTTATAATTTTGATTAGCTATTTTGGATGTTAATCCAGTATTTCTATATGAAGCTAAAAGTTTTGATCCTTATTTTTTTTTAGTGAACTGTTTCAGTTTTCAGGACAAGTGAAGTGAATAATTTGTTAGCTAGCACTTTTTAATTAAACTTTTATAGCATTTATACCTGTTTGAACCATTCATTCTTTTGCCCTGGCTTAGACCTCTTCAGGTCCACTTCAGGCACACTCAGATTAATCAGCAGTTTCTGTTTTGTTTTGTTTTGTTTTGTTGCTTTTCTGCTACTGCAAATGTACTCTTGCGTTACTTGGTTTTGAACCTGTATAAAGAGTCACCCTGCGTTAGCCGTTAGAAAAAAGGCAGATTAAGCTACTTTGGTATTGGCTTTATGACTTTCAGCCGTCGAGGCTCCTCCACTCCTGTGTTTTAGGGGTTTGTCCTACACAAACAACCTCCATTAAACATTATATTTCTTTTTCTAAGGATGCTCCTGGAGGGGAGGAGAATCTTTCCTTGATCTTCAAGGTACTATAACTCCAGGTGCTTTCACCTGCAAGTCCACAGCCAGCCTTCATTTGTGATCTGCTCACTGTGGCGGGGTGTGGTCCTTGGCCCGGCTGCAAGGGAGGAGTGTGGCAGTGAGCTCACGGGGCTCAGCAGGTGCTGGCTGTCAGGGGCTGATGAACTGTGTGTGGCTTTTTCTATTCAGTGAGGAGGAGGAAGAGAGGCAGAGGAGAAGCAGGAGACTGTTGCTGCATCGAACGTCAGAGAACACTGTGTAAAGTGGGAAATAAAAAATACCCCGTGTGAACAGCCGCATTGTGTGCGTCGATCTCGCCACAGTGGTGCCGAAACCCAGGACTTCCTGGATACGACGGTCGGGGCAGACCTGGGACCTGGCCAGCGAGAGCGGGCGCTGGCCCAAGTGGTGGCCGAGCTGGCTGCCTCGAGTCGGTAGATGGAGGCTGCGAGCAGGAAGTGGCGCTCAGAGGCGCGCCGCCGGCAGGACGGACTGCCCCGCGGGTGGGAGCAGCTCGTGCAGGGGCTGCAGGGCCTGGATGCTCAGCTCGGGGCCTGGCCGGCTCCGCCGTCATCTCCACCGGCGTTCTCTGGCGGCGCGGCGGTGGAGGAGGTGCGCCTCGCCGCGGCGCCCGCCCCGGCTCCCAGACGGAAGGCTGAGGGGGGGCGCGGAGAGGAGGCGGTCTCTGCGCCCGAGGAGCCTGCCAAGCCTGCGCCTGTCCCGGCTCTGCGGAAGGAGGCTGTGGAGCGTCCGCGGAGGCCGCGCGAGGGGACGGAGGTCACAGTGCCTAGGGAGCCGGCGTGGACTGGCCCGGAGGTCGAGGCGGGCGGAGATCCGGCTGGGCCTGGGGCCGGCGCGCCAGCCGGTCCCGCGCACGCGAGGCCTGCCCAGCTGGTTGTGGGGTCCGGCTCTCGACCACGCCTGCCGGACCAGTGCCGGAGGTCACACGGCCGACCTCCGGACCAGCCTTGCCTGCTCCCTAGGCACGGCGACCTCCGTCCCCTCGCGCGGCTCCTCCACCGCCAGCATGCGCGGCTCCAGCGGTTGCTCCACGGCCTCCTCCCGCGGAGCCAGGACGGATGGAAGCCCGGCCGCCGGAACTGTCGTCGCCTCTCCGCGGGACCTGTGGCCGGGAGCACCGCCGGCCTGAGCTGGTTCCCTCTCCCGGGCTAATAGTGTAAGTGTAAGAGAGTGTAAGTTCGGCCGGGTGGGGCCCCGGCCTCAGTCGGGCGATGGGGGTATGTGGCCCGCGGTGCCGTGCGGTGGAGATGGCTTCACCTACACGGCATCAGCAATCACGCCTCGCCAGCCTTAAAAGGGTCCTGGTCTACGTGATGTGTTGTGGTGGTGTGCGGCTGGCAGCGAGAGAGCTGTAGCTGCGGTGTGGTAACAGCAACCGTGTTGATTACCTGTAAATAAAGAATCATGTGGTGCAACATGAGCGTCTCTTGGGGTCTGCCATGGTACCGTTACACTCACATTGTGCTGTTTCTCTGCAGGGGGAAGGAGAAGAAGCCGAAGGCGCCCAGGACGCTGATGACTGCTGACGGACGAGTCTTGAATATCAATGAGCCCAAGTACGAACCGAGAAACAGAAGCAGGTTTTCCATCCTCACCGTGATAGCATGGTTGTTGCAGCAGTACATAACAACTTCAACATTTCTGGTGCTGCATGGATGATTGGGATTAGATCTTTAAGTATGACATTTTAAAGCTCAGTGGCAAGGCCCTGACTGATCAACAGGTTAAATTTTCTTTTAAATAAAATGATAATAAAGGAAAGAGCTGCGGGCCCACAATTTCTATTACAGTAGTTCTTCATATCTGTCATCTTTTTACTTTGACTGGCTCAGTAATGAAGGTGAAAACCTACCAGGTGCTTTTTCTGGCCCACTTGCTGTCGACCTGTTGGGGAAAAACCTGAACGCTTACAGGCAACTCCGGTCCTCCTCCATTATCCAAACAGTTTATATCATGAGCAAGGCCACAGGGGTCGAGGCCTTAAAGCGTGCCTGATTTCATTTGTAATCTGAGCTGAGGACACACTCGGGTCAGGAGTATATACTTATGTGATTTATCACCTCACTGCAGCAGGGCGACAGGACGCCGTGCTTCACTGCAGCCCGCCTGATAGCAGTCGGCTTCAGTAAAGATCCACACGAGTGGCCGGGAAAATCACATGCTGCAGAAGCAACATCAACCCATAAAATAATGTGAGTTTGGCCAACCTCACCTTCAGGGCCATCTCACAATGTTCAATTTAGAGCAAAATAAACTCGTTTACAGCCTGCTACAAAAAAACAAACAGTTTGGGTCTCCACAGCTAATTGTCTTCTTTTTAACAACCGCATGGAGCGTGAACTTTTTAACTAAATACCCCGTTTGGATTTTAAGATGCTGACACAAGTTGATGTCTGCTAGGCCGTATCTCAATCACAGAACAGAACAGCAACAGGAAGTCTACTGATCTGACTATATCTTCAATCATCTGTCACTTACGGCTCTAAAAATGAACATTGTGGTGACCAAAATTCTATCTTTGAACTTTAGTAATAATTTGTTCACAACCCGGTGGGTGTTACAGTGGTTACATCCATCTTTTATATACCATCTATGGACACACCGTGTAGACAGCAGTGTACTTTTACAGCTGGTTGTGTTTAAGAATCGGTGTCAGAGTCTCCTGGTTTGAACATCTGGATTGTTGCTCTCCATGTTGTCAACAGACTGGATTTCTCTCTAACAGAAGATGAAGAAAACAACACGATTATCTTGGACCTGGAAGTGTACAGGTAGGAGGAGTGAGCACAAACTCCCAGCAGCTTCATTTATCAAAACTAAAAAACTAATCACATCTTAAAAAGAGGTTAAAATGGACTGGGCAAACAGACCTGTGTTTTATCAACCCCTAATTTAATGGTGAGCTGTTACACTCAGTTTAGTCAAATAATATTCAACATTAGATATGGATAAAGGAAAAAGCTGTGGCTCGTTTTCTTAATTTTTATTTTAAAATATAACTTCTGGCTGTAAATTAGATCTCCATCTAGTCATGGTTTGTCTTTGTGTGTGTTGTGTAGCTGGTTTCTGTCTAATGTGGTGGCTGTTTGCACCAAATCCAATTTACTGCAGCCACATCGAGTCAAATTGATTTAAACTGTGGTCGGAGCTCAGGTTGGAAAACCCATCACAGTGCTTCTTTCACAGAGACAGGGTTTTAAATGTCTGACCAAAACGCTCCACCTGAACAGCTGATCAGTAAAGAGCGCAGATGCGTCTGTACCTGTCTCTGTTTATAATGACTGACCTTCCTCTTCTCACAGACACATGGACACCTCTTTGATCGATGTGGACGTTCAGCCGTCATACGCTAGAGTCAGCGTCAAGGGAAAGGTACGCTGTAAAGCTTTTATTTTTACACTCAGATTAACTGGCGACCTTTCGGATTAGGTGACACCTAATTTGAAGTTTTGCCTCTGTGTAGTTTTGGCTGCACACTCTGAACTTTACAACAGATCCATTAATTTGGGGCTTTTTTCCATCTTAAGGGCAGCAGCAGCCACTTGGAGTCAGTCATTAAATCTTTGTCAGCTTGTTAAGTTTGTTGTTCACACCGTCACTCACCAGCGTTTCCATCATGCAGATATATGCTCACTTTACTTGTACCTGATTCGACACTTTTTCCCTTCAGAGCTGTCTGAATACTTCATGGCATAGATTCATCAAGGTGCTGGAAACATTCCTCAAACATTTCGGTTCATATTTTTATGACAGCATCACAAAGTTTCTCCAGATTTGTCAGCTGCACATCCGTGATGCGAATCTCCCGTTGCACCACATCCCTAAGCTGCTCTGTTGGGCTGACATCTGGTGACTGTGGAGGCCATGTGACCACTGTGAGATAGTCAAAGAGAGATGCTTTGAGCTTGACCATAAAAATAACCCCCACCTCATGACACCACCAGCAGCCTGAGCTGGGCAGGTTGGAGCTTTGATTTCATGTTGTTTGCACCAGATTCTGACCCCACCATCCAAATATCAGAGCAAAAATCGAGATTCATCAGATTCAGAAACAAATAAGAAAATGATTCAGTGCAGTGAAAACATTTCACAGTGTACAGTCAATTTAGTATGATGTAACATTTTTACCAGAACAACTGTAAGAGAATTTTACCAGTTCAAACTCAACAAAACAAAGAAAAGTATAATTAATAGTAAATATGTGGAAGCAGCTCTTTGTGCGCAGTTCTGGTTCCTCTTAGATTGGTTGGTTTAGGGTTTTTTTTTTTTGTTGTTGTGTCACTC
>VVHJ01039810.1:38103-50118 GCA_015107715.1 Tylochromis polylepis | reverse complement strand
TCCTTACTAAGACCAAAAAAGTGGACCACATCAGTCCAGCTCTGAGGTCTTTACACTGGCTGCCTGTCCGTCAGAGGATAGACTTTAAAGTTCTGATGCTGGTCTATAAAGCTCTGAATGGTTTAGGACCAAAGTACATCAGTGACCTCCTGACCCAGTATGAACCTCCCAGATCCCTCAGGTCATCTGGATCCTGTTTTTTATCAGTTCCCAGAGTCAGAACCAGGCGTGGAGAAGCTGCATTCAGCTTTTATGCTCCATATATCTGGAACAAACTCCCAGAAAGCCTCAGATCAGCTGAAACACTCAGTTTATTTAAATCCAGGTTGAAAACTCACCTGTTCTCAGCTGCATTTGAATAAAGCACCAAATCCGCACAGTTTTACTTTTAAGCTTAAATTTCAAAACTTACATTTTAACTACTGATTTTATCTACTGTTCCTTTCTTTTTTCCATCTTAAATCATGCTTTTTATTTGTTTTTTAATGTCTCTGTAAAGCACTTTGAATCACCTTGCTGTTGAATTGTGCTATATAAATAAACTTGCCTTGCCTTGCCTTTTGCAGCATGTAAGTATAGTGAAATATTTATGTAATAGACTGCTAAATGTTTTGACATAACAATACAGGCACTTTTTGCTAGTGTTGGTCCTAGATCCTGTCTGTGGAGCAGCACTGGGGAAATGCTAAATACTGTAGCTCTGCTCAGCAGATGAAGACCGGTCAGCCGCAGTATGAGCAAAATTCCAGACTCAGACTCAGCTTTACACTGTTCTGCATAAGCTACAAATATAGCTAATACCAAATCCACCTTAGCAACAGAACATACATTTCCTACTTAGTAGAAAGACTAAAAATGAAAGAGCTAAACTGTTTATTTCCTCTAGAGATAACACAGAATGCATTTCTCTCCTGTCAAAACATACTTTTAGTGCAGAAAATGTGGCTTTTCTTTGTCTTTACTGGTCTCTGTGTTTTTAGAAAATTGTGCTGCATGTTTTTTCTGTGCATGGTACAGTTGGCCCAAAGCTGACAGTGTAGATGAACATTTGACTGACAAAGGAACAGGATGACTCATCTGAGGTTGGTGACCTGTGTAGTCGCATTTATGAGCTGGGGGGGAAGTGTTGTAAAGAGACAGGCACACAAGTGCATGTTTGGTTGACTAAGTGTGTTTTTGACCATGAGGTTGAGAAAAAAAAAATGTAGGCAGAGATGAGGTGAGTGAGATGAATGCAAATGAGTAATGCTTTGCCCTTCATCAACAAGATCTAGTGAGCAACTGAGGAATCCGTCTGAAAAATTCAGACTTTCCAGGTATAAAATTGCAATAGTTTTTTTACAAGCTTTGAGGTAATTAGAGCTGAAATAAAGCGTCAGTTGACAGGCATTAATTTTAAAAATGTCTGAGTCGCTAAAATGTCAAACATTTCATGAGTTTTTATTTTTTGCTTTTATTACACTTTGAGTTAGTGTTAGTTCAGGCTGGCTACAATCTCCAACCCCACAATCCCAGCAAATAAGCTGATAACAGTTGATCTCAGTGACAGCCAACACCAGCTGATGGCTCGAACGGTACCCAGCTACTCATCCATTATTTTATAGGGTATTTTTCAGCTCCTTTGCCCTGCTTTTTGTTGCTATCCTTCTGTAAGCTGCTTTACAACCCACCTCCACCCCAGATCCTTCTTTTCATGCAGCATTTGCCCAAATCATTGTAATATTTGTTGATATGATATTTATTGATGCTTTTTATTAATGTTTTCTTACTGCTTCTCTCCTGATCTCGGGCTTGTATGCTTTTGGGGACACTAGGACATACACACGCCTCATTCTTTATTGTATTATAAACCAGACTTCATCCCAGTATGGTGGTCTGTTTAAGCTGCAAAAATTCGCATATCTCTCTCTCTGCTGAATTGCTGACCCTCTGCCCCTTTACCAATCCATATATTTACACATCACTTAGTCTGAACGCCAAAATCTAACTATATTCTGCTGTCGTAATAGATCATTCATTTCAAATGTGGGTTGTCTGATTGGACTCTGTTTTATATTACTATACCATTGGTTGGAGAAACAAGGAAGTTTTAGCACATCACTGTGATTATTAGACACTGTAATGGGCGCTTTTCACTCATCTATCAAAGAGGAAAATAACTGAATTATTCATAAGCTATAAAGTCAGTTTTTACTTGTAGTCATGGTATCATTGTTGTTAACAGACCTGGTAGTGCATGAGGGTGTTGAGTCTCTTCCAGTCGCTCTCTATCTTTGTTGTGATGTCCTCATCCTGCAGAACCACACGAGCTGTTCTGCCCTGCCGCCACTCTGTAGGGAAATACAATCAATAATGAATGTGTGACATATGGCATTTTGGGAAATGTTTGTATCCCAAGTTTTTGACAGTTACATATTGTCAAATGTCGATCATTTGTCTGCCCCTTGGCACTGCAGTCAAGGTCATGTTATCCTCCTGCACTATATTTTATTCTTTGAAACTCTGTAAATTGTCAAGCGGGTAGCAGCCAAAGTGTCACAAAGACAGCTTCCTGTGCATTTCTACTTGACAATTAAAGTGATTGTGATTCTGTGAACAAAATAAAAATGACAGTGTCTTCACAGAGATTTAAGCTGCCCAAAGCAACAAAGAGAAACTGATCCTCTCCAAATCCCTAGCCTGGAAAAGCCCCTTAGGGTATAACACTACAAGCCCAAAGCACGATCAGCCACTGCCTACAAGTTATCTTATTTACTGCCTTTGAAGGTGCATGTCAGTTGGATTTGTGCCGAGTCATTCGGTATTGGATGACACGTTGTGGGCGTAAGCCTAGGTGTAGGTGCACTGTCAGAACGGTTTAACGTCAGTGTTAGAGTGTTGTTCTGATTGGGGCTGTAAACAGGTAAGGGGGGGTGGGGGATGTGGAGCCCTTTTTAGATGTCATAAGTCTTCAGTGAAATATCTGTGATAACTCTTTTGGCATGCCCAGTCTCTGCTCTGTTTTCCTCAGCTGTCATTATTCCACAGGTGATGTGCCACTGAAATAGTGCAGTCTTAGTTTTGCCTCAAAATATATAACACAATTACTGTACTGAAATTATTCCTTCACAATGGGATTGCACTCTGTGCAGCCTCACCTAGATCCATGTCTGTAGCTCGTGGCCGCTGTGAGTACGGCATGTTCTTGTACACTGCATCCAGGATCTTCTCCTTTACCTGGGTAATGGTGTCACAGTTGAGCACCTTGACAGGGATTTCTGGGCTGTTCTCATTGTCGGGGTTCACACAGCTCAGCGTCTGGAGATCCAGAATAGAGAGAAGGGGGGGGGGGGCAAAGAAAAAAATGTTGCTTGATATGGAAGTCCTTTCTTTACCTGCTCTTCACCAAACTGTCCTGGTGGAGAGCATCTTGGCCAGAAATGTAATTTCACACCTCCAGGATGTGGTTGTGCAGCTCTGGCAGGGGCATTAAACAAGTAATGAGACACAGCCTCTCAGAATCTCCAACACGGCGATCAGAGAGGTGTCATCCTGTCGCTGGCTGGCTCTGCCATGCAGCTAAAGCCTGAGGGGGGGAACTTATTCTGATGGGGTGCTGGAGGAACCCAGCTGGCTTCATATCAAAAGAAATGTAAAAGAAAGAGACATGTTGCATTATCCAGGTAGTCTTAACTCTTGACTGTACTGGTTCAGCATATGACAGTTAAGTTTATATAGACTCAGTCTTCTTGTTAATATTTGTAATTGTAAAGGTAGCTAACATAATAAACTTTATTTTTTTTCTAATTTGGGTGAACTAGGTCCAGTGGAAACTGTGTTTGATTAAAAAGGATATTTGTTTGCATGGGGTCTTGAGGCAAGCGTGTGAACCTCTTTAAAAATGGAATTTGCAGTGAAGCAGTATGACTACACATGATGTTATTTAAAATGATAAAATCAAGCCAAGGTTTAAAAAAAAAATGTCTCATCAGATCTTCTTTTCTCAAAAAGAGAAAAAAAAAACCTTTTTCAAAAAAGTTTTGTTGAATTTTAAGCTTAACGAAATGGGCATCTGCCTATGCAAGAATGTTTATTCCATTTTATCAAAGGTATGCAAACATTCAAAGCAATCATCAAATTATAACCACAGCCTTGGCATATTCAACATTTCTGGGGATCTGTCAAGGCACTTTGCCAAGAGATGTGCAAAAATTAAAGCAGACAAAAGAGGGTTTTTTTTTTTCCCTCTATCCATGTCTGTGTGACTCACCAGCGTCTTGTATTCAATCTGCTGGCGGATGAGTTTGTCTTCACTCAGGGAATAGCGTGCCTCTCCTGTGATGGAGTCTATGGGTCCTTTCTCCATTTGCTGTTTGATGGCACAGAACAGCATGAAGAGAGGCTCGCCAGCACACTCCTTTGTTTTGGAAGAGAACCCAGGGATTAGGTTGAAAGGTGGGAGAAAGGAAAAGAAGACGTAAAAAAGTCGTGAACAGAAGGATGGAAATCAGCATTCATCAGCAGAGACGATGAGACTGAGTAACTGGAGCGTGACACATCAAACATAATAAAATTGAGCTTTTATACAAAGCTGGAGACATGTTTGACCTCGCAGGTAACCATTATCCTTCCAGGGTGTTGTTAGAACACATCGATATTAGGCATTTAAAATCACAGCCACAACAAAAACATGCGCAGCAGTCTATTTCAGAATCAATGCAAATAACTTTAAGCAAAGCCATAGTAGTTCTCATCATCTTAGCAGTAAGATGTGAGAAGGATTTCATTTTACCTTGAGAAATTTGTGGAGCAAGAAAGCAAACCAGTTTGTCAGCATCTTCTCTGCCACTGACTCTGTTCTGTAAGACAAAGAGAGAGTGTACTAATTTATTAGCAAAACGGCACCCCTCAGAGAGCTGGAGTGGTCTGATTATTCTTTATAATTTAAGACGTAGAAGAGCCTGGCGTTGTTGAAACCAAAGAAAAATTTAACAAGGAGCATTCCGATGATATAGCCGCTTGGTCTCGAAGGACCCTGACTCCAGTAGACTTTAGGTTAAGTGCTGCTAGTGCCCAGCATTTTTGGGTCATGACATAATTGCTTAGAGACAGGTTTGATGGCCACTTTGAGTCACTCTTTCTTCCTTGCAGTGTCTGCACTTCGCTACTTTACATGAGTCCAGATGGGTAAAAATTTTATGATTTACTGCCATATATTCTAACTAAATATGTTTTAAAAAAAAAATTGTGGCAATTTTTAAATCTGATCCAAAGCCTGCAGCATTTTACCTACAATTTCCCTGTCCTAAACCTGCTGCTTCTGTCACACATTTTTTTGTTCTTACCCAAATTTCAATCTTAACCTGCACTGAATCGACCGTTGACGGCGTCCCATTAAACTTCAGAGTGTTTCCGCAAGAGCTGCATGTTTGGGCTAACAAGTTCTTGTTGTACCAGCTCCCATATGAACTCATCCTTATATTTAATGAGTGTGTGTCAGATTGTGAGAGCAACCCCCACCCCCCCACCCCTTGTTTTTTTTTGGTTTTTTTTTAAAGACCTCATGAAACATTCAGTAGGCCGGTCTCAGCACTGGGAAAACAATCGGCAGATAACCAGAGGTGGAGGAAAGAGGGAGAGAGGCGAGAGAAGGGAGGAAGAGGAGAGGTGATGGGGAAAGAAATGTGAGCTACAGTTGAATGTTTCATGAGTGGCACACAGAAGATAAGTCAGACTGACAACAACTCTGCTGCCGCTGCACTCACTCTTCCCCATTAGGTTCTCCTCCTCTGCCAGTCCCTCCCACTCTCTATCACTTTTAACACTCCTGTCTTTCACCTGTCTGCTCAGGCATCCTGTTTCTCAGACTCATAGCGGATGTTTCACACTGCTGCACAAAACAAAGCTGTACAAAGGTGGGCTTCCCATTACTGGCCTAGTTATTCAACCATCAGAAGTGCAGTAACTGGGCCGGAAAGAACAATGCACAAAGGAATTATCTATGCCAAAAGATAAGCAGCATTGATCAGAATTGGTCTGGTTTGTGACCGAGAAAATCTCTAGTTTAAATCCTCTCACCACAGAAGAATGGAGGTCCACTGTTGTGAAACTGAATGATGTACCCGACATGACCTCCAAACCCAAATTTAATGGGCTTTTTGAATTTCTGACTTTCTTGTATGTCTAGCTTTCAATGACTTTAAAAATTTTTGAAGAACAATTGATTTCTTCTTTTCTGCAAGCACAGCTGAGATATGAATAGAGATCTAAATTCTGCTTTGTCCACAAAAGTCACAAGACTGTGGCACAATAGGACTACTCTCTCTGATATTAATTCATTTATTTAAATTTATGTTTTGTTCTGTTCTGCAGTCTTACCTTAAATTTATGCATCTTACCAAAGAAATGGAAATGAAAGTTTTTAGCTGACAAAAAATAACTCGGTATATTACACAGCTCTTTTTTTTTTGTCACTTGGTTTTAGCACGGTGAATGATTTAGTTTACCTGCGGAGGAGTAGTTTGGGGTGGTTCTTGCTCTCCAGATTGCGTTCTATAAGATCTGAGAGCAGATGTTTCAGGATGTCTGTGGCGTACTCCAGCCGTCCCTGCAGAGCGGTCATGATGAGTGAGGCAACGTAGCCGCGGTCACGCATGGAGAAGGAGCGCTGCAGCTCCAGTGTGCGTATGAATGTCAGCAGGAAAACCTTATTATTCACCAGCTGAGCAAACTGCTTCAAGGCTTTCTCCACATTCGCCTGTCCGCTCCCTGGCACCTGCACGCATCATGCATTTTTGCACACACAGAAAGGTGAGTGTGCTCATTAGATGGTACACACTCATGGACAAGTTATAACAGAAATACGGAACAGAGTAAAAATTCTCCCCTTCAAAGGGTCAGTACAATTTCAGAATTACAGGTGTGGTTAAAGCCTTTGCCTAGAAGTGAGTGAAGGTTATGCAGATACTGAGAGAACTCCTCCACCATTAAAAGTGTAAATTTAAAAAAAATATATAAATATATATACACATACACACGCACACATATATGTGTATTAATAAAAACCTATTTTTTGAACTAAATAAAGAACCTTTATTTGATGAAAAGGTGATAATGTCAGGTGCAGTCAGAGGATTTCTAGAGAGTTAGTTGGTTCTTAAGAAATGCTATAATTTGTACCCTAATAATAGCTTGATTAAACTAGCTTTAACTGGTAACATCTGCCATGACCTTTACATTCCAAGCTGCTTCTTTTTCTTTTCTTTTTTTTGCACAAAAAACCAAAAGGCAAATACTTTTTTTTCCTCCAGATTTTCTAAAAAACTGAATAGAGAATGCCTCAGAATTAAACTAATTGCCTATCCTTTTGAGAAAATAATGAAAACACTTATTTCAAGTAAATTTTCAGAAGAAAATTGACTTCAAAACCAGCAGAAGGCTCAGAGATTAATGGAAGCAAAAAATTCCCATTATGAGGTGCAGTCAAAAACTCCACTCAAATTTTAAAAAATTAAATAAAATTTGGCTACAACATCACTTCTTGTGAAGGTCTGCACCACTGACAGCCCTGCAGCTGTTTTACAGTAGATTTCCTCCCTGAAGTCCCTTTCTGTCCACTTATGTGCAGGGAGCTCGAACTTGAAAGCAAAAATCAACTTCTCTGTAAAACTGACTCAACCTTTATGTCAAGGATAATTACTGGTAGTGAGTTTGGTCTCCACAGTGCCCAAGCTAGAAGAAGGCGCCTCAGGTTAGGAGTGGCACCAGTCAATTGTAAAGCCACAGTCTCCACTCAAACTACTTCCCATTCTCTTTCCGAAAATGGAAATCAAGTTGCATGGTTGGTGTTTTGACACAGTAGAGCAGATTCCGCAGGCATTACAAATATGCAAGTTTGAGTGGTCTGAACAGGCCTACCGGTCAGGGATGTGAAAATAGCAGGAGCACTGGAAGTGACCTTGAAATAGAGTGCAGACAAATTTTGATCAGGTATATTCCTTTGCTTTTTATGGGCAGAAATCCAGAACTTTTTGACCTCAAACTGATGTGAATATTCCCATAGACAGTTTGACAGCTTTGGCCAAAAAGCCAGTAGCAATTATTTTCGGAGTATACTGGAGCGTTAAGGTCAAGACGTCAGAAAAATGGTTGACACTGCATTCAAGTGTTGCAGCCTCTTCTTCAAAGGTTCCTCACCTCCAGTTCTCTGAGGACAGGATGATCATCAATACCGGGGAAGAGAACTCTCATGGCATAAGTACGATAGTCCAAGTAGGGAATGCCAGCTCTGTCCAGATCACTGGTTAATTCATTGATGTCAGTCTGTAGCTCTGCAAAGGCTGCACATGACACGTGTATAAAATGTTTTGCCCAACATTTTAGTAGTTTATGACAGTAATTCCAAATAAGAAAAATTTCAAAGGTAAACTTTTACGTTTGCATCTTTAAAATTGGATATCTATAGCTTGATTATTAACTATAATTTTGCTCATCTTTTAATCAAGCCACCTTATATAGTGCTGTGAAAAAGCAAATCCTTATTTTATTTTTATTTTTTGCATATTTGTCGTATTTACATGTTTCAGGTCAGACAAGTTTATTGTTAGACTAAGATGACCCGAGTAAATACAAAATGCAGTTTTCAAATGATTCATTTATTAAGCGAAAAAAAAAAATTATCCACAGAATATTTTTCCAAAAGTTTTGGAGATCATCCAGATGTTTTCTTGCAGATGTGTCTTTGTGTTCTTTTTGGTTGTCAGTGGTTTTCAACTTGGAGGTCTCCTATGAATGCCATTTTTGCCCAGTCTCTTTTGTTTTATTGTTGAATCATTAATCAATGACCTCAACTGAGGCAAGAGAGGCCTGCAGGTCTTTACACGCTGTTTGGGTTCTTTGTGACCTCTTGGACAAGTCATCAATACGCTCTTGGAGTAATTTTGGTTCATCATCGCTGTTCCAAGTTCTCACTCTGGTTCGGTTGAGCCCCAAAGCCTTAGGAATGCTTTTGTAACTCTTTTTATACTGATGTCATTGACTCTGTTTCTCATGTTTCTTTAGATTGTGGCATGCTGTGTTTCTTTTTGTGATCTTTTAGCGCGTTCAGTTTGTCAGAAAGGGTCCTGTCAAGCCTGAGTGTAGCTAGTAAAACTGAAGTCAGCTTTTCACAAAATGTGGTTAATCACAGCTAATTTACGATTTAACAAAGAGGGAGGATTACTTTTTTCACATCTCAGGTTATCTGAGCTCTCATGTGATCTGAAACATGTGTGAGAAATATGAAAAGAAAAAAAAACGAAATCAGGAAGCGGGCAAATACTTTTTCACAGCACTGTATATCATTTTGTACACATAATTCTGACATAAGCTTCTAAAAAGAATGTAATGCAATTATAAATTTCATGTTAATTTGGGAATATGATTGAGAAGATTTAAGATATTAGATCGTACTGACCCTCTTTGCACTCCAGAGCCACTCTGGATTCCAGATTGTCCATCTGCATCTGCAGGCGCTTCAAAGTGAGGTCATTCTCATGTGACTTCCGTCTGTAGGCCAGCAGAACTATTACAACGATGATGAGGAGCAGCCCTCCTCCAGCTGTGATACTGAGGATAGCAGGAAGGGTGAGCAGGCTGTCAGATCGGATGTGAACCTCTCCTGGAGAGATATGGAGTCCCCCGACTTGAACCTGAATAATTGCACAAGGTTTCAATATAATCTTTAAAACGTGTTTAAAAAAAGCAAAGCCAAAAAACAAATGAATAAAAAGATCACGTCAAATGTCTGGCTATGAATTTAAAAGATTTGCCTGTATAGTTGCCTTTGAATAAACTAATATCCAGCCACACATGCGTAGTTTTCTTTTACTAGCTCTACTGTCAATACTTGCAAGAGTGCATGTCAATAATTGTAGAAGGCAATGTTCTCTACTTTGGAGCCTACTAGACCATGAGTGACAAACAATGACAGAGAGCCAGCGACTAAGTGAAAGCCTGTCAATGACCCACAAATACAGACAAGCACTGACCTACAGAGAGTGACCTACATTCATGCAGACAGGGAAACAGATGGACAGACAGAATTGCCGGATAGGCACAGCGTTGAAACTGACCAGGACTTTGTGTTGCCCGGTGAGGTTCGGTGGCTCACAGAGTAACTGAGTGTCAGACACAGTAAGGGAGCATGGTGTATCCCCAATCAGCACTGTGTAATTGAGCCTGGCTCCACCAGATGCAGATGGCACCAGGTTACGTCCCTGCAACATATAATATAATAAAAATATATCAAGCACATTTCACATTTTAAGACCAAACAGCTCATACATTAAAACTAAACTCTGTACTGAGAATCTAAAAAAAAAAAAGCAGTGTTTGTTTGATCTAAGAGATCCAATTACAAACATGATTCTGTGCATGAAGTATTTGACCAGACAAGTTAACTGTTCAACAGAAAAATAGTATGCTTTAGCATCATTCAATGTTTATGCATCAATGGAGTTAACTGTAATCAGCTATAAGGGCATTCACAGAGCACATCACCTGCCGGGGCCTAGGCGCTACTTTGCAAGTTTGCAAAGAACCAAAAGTTAATTGGTTTTTCTGGTCCCCATTCTGCACCTTTCCACCAAGTTTTATGAAATTCAGCTTGGGTAGTTTTTGCATATTCTTGCTGAGAGACAAAACAAACAGCACTGATCACATCTCTTTGCCTTGCGAAGAAGGCTTTCAGTTAGTTTCTGCACTGCACTGTGGACTGCCACAGCCTCATTTTTTTTTTTTTTTTGCAAGGAAGCTGCTAAATTATTTTGGCTAACAAAGGCAGATTACTTCAAGACACAAACCAATATGCCATGCTGTTCTCCCTTGGCAAACGAAGCTAAAGATTTAACTTCCTTGCAGTGGTACATGAAGTAAAGGGAAGAAAAGCCAGGCAGAAAAAAAAAATCTATTTTAAAAAGTACAAAAGAAGTGTTGTCCATTCTTTGACAGGAAGCATTTGAGTTCACAGGGAGAAGAACATCAGACAGAAAAAGTCAGCAGTTATGTCCACCATGGTCTGAAATATTTATTAAAAAGGCATAAAAATTAATGAGATAACAGAGGGGTTGATGTGTGTGGAAGAAATAAAATCTGATCAAATGGGATACGATTTTTTTTTTTATCATTGAAGGAACAGACTATTTATAGCAATGAGCATAAGGATAGAATTACATTAGGTTATATGTATTAAAGATAAAACAAATGCTGTTATGAAAACCACTTACTGCTTTTAAGGTTTTGCTTTACTCTGAAATGGGAAAAGAAACTAGACTCATTTCTGGGAAGCTCTCCGTCAACTTACTTTGAGTATGATGGGAGCTCCAGGTTTTTGCTCCAAAACACCTGAAAGGCTGAGGGGCTCCAGGTAAGGGTTGGGGTAGTAGACAAAGCTTGTGTTGTTATAGGTGAGCAGAGCTTGGACATTATTGAAGACAAATCCAAACTCATCCACATGTTTCACTGTCTCATGGTCTGTGGTGTACTCCACCTTCAGAGATGGAGCGAAACAGCTGATGGTGGTTGTGTTCAGAACTTTGCACACCTGGAGAAGAATCAGATCAGGTTTTCAAGTTACATCACATTATCCACAACCTGGCAACGTAGTGAGTGAAATATTACAGCAGCCGGACTGTACGTATTTTGAAACTTGTATATTATTATACACGTTTTAGATCTTACAGTAATTATTCATTTAACCTCAAAGGAAAATTAAGTACAGGAATTAAAACTACAAGTGGTGCTTCATTTATATATGTTGGAACCACTTTTGCTAAATAGATCTGAACAGATGTCTCACTTCATGCCCAAATGTTATACTACTAATAACTATCCTGTTATTTCTAACATCCAGATGTTAGACCCTTTAAAATCCTATTCAACTTGCATAATAACAGAATAATATCTACTAGAATCTGTTTCATATCAAGGCAATCACTCGATTACTAGAGTGCAATTCTGTGGGCTTTTTCACCCCCCCCCCCCCCCCCCTTTTTCTAA